>APFE031191747.1:0-18250 GCA_000404065.3 Pinus taeda
TTTGTCACCTTGACTATCTGCAGTCTATGTGGCCTCATCAATAGCCACATTGTCCTCTTTGTCAAGCCCCATACCTCTGCTCTTCATGTCAAAACTTCAAAGAGAGAGAGAGTCACTTGAAAACATGTTTATCTCTGGGTACGCAGGTTCTCTCTACCTTGCCTGCGTGTACGCACTCCATATACATTAGACCTGCGTAGTAATACGCTCTGTATACTAAAGCTAGGGTGCGTACCCCTGTAAAGGTCAAAAGGCGCGAGTTTCATTTTTAAAAAGTTACTTGTGGTCACTTCTAGAGCCTTCTAGAAGAGTGTTTGACGTGTATTGAGCGCCTCCAGATGGTTCATGCATCCCTATGATAGAGGAACTTATCCCATCAAGAGCGGAGCTACCCCATCCAAAAGAGGGAGTATCCCATTGATCTTGGAACTGAATAACTTCCTATAGAATACTATAAATACAGGCATTGGGACAAAGGAGGGAAAGTTGAAAGCTGAACATTCTAAAGGGTAAATGCTGCTGGAATTAGGACTTCCATTGTTGACTCGTGAGGAGAGATCACTATCCTTCCTTGTTGCCATATTGGGAGTGGGTGAGCTTGTCAAAGTAGAGGAAATCTCTTGTTGGACCCTGGGAGGAGCTTGCACAACACCAAGGCTCAGGTTGTTATGGTTCCTTTTTTGTTTCCTTAATACAAATAAGTCCATTCTTCTCAATGATTTGTTGTTAATGAATTATTTCATGTACTCCTTGGTCTATGTGATGAATATGCTTTGTTTTATGATGAATATTCAGGTTTTATGTAATCGTTTGCTTTGTTGGTGTATGCAGGTCTTAAAGTGAAGGAGGAGCTCATCTGGATCAGCAAGGCTGGACTGCTACAACAAGCGTTTGACCTAAGGTAAGATCGGAAAACACTTGATCTCTCATAGAATAACGTGTATTTAGAGAAGGATTGCTCTTGTTTGGTTTGTTTGTCACTAGAGAGTCTTAGACTCCTAGGGAGGTTAGGTTTGTCCGCAAACATAACTCTTTCCGCATGACAACTATCTAGATTCATTCAGGTTGACGATGAACTTGGAGGAGTAGGAGAAAATGTGCCATCATTCGAACTTGTGATCTTATCACTACTTGGCCTTCTAAAATATTGGCAAAGTTAGCAGGATTCAGTTAATGTAAGAGACAAGCTACCAATTGGGGGAGACTTTAGGATGATTTGGTGTATTTGGAGATTAGAATAAACACTAGAGATGGTGTCACAACTAGCGCTAAGGAGGAAGAAAACTTCACCTTGGAGGGAAAGGGAAATAAATCCAAGGGAAAGAAGGCTGAAGGAAAGGCATAATGTAGCAAGAACTAGGGCAAGAAGAAGGACCTCAAAAAAATTAAATGTTTTCACTACCATGAATCTAGACACTATGTAACCAAGCTTCCACACAATAAATTCAGGAAGAAGCTTTCAAGGGGAGTGGGAGGTGATGTTCTTGCATCACAATTTGAATTGGATTTCACCCTCATTACATGAATGGAAAGTACTGTATGGGACAGCGTATGTACTTAGATTCTTGTGCATCATTTAATATGATGGAAGAAAGGAGTTTTTCAGCACCCTAGAGGAGAAGCACCTACAATTAACATAGAAATTAGAGATGATGGGAGTTATAGTACCAAAGGTGCTGGTATTGTCACCTTTAAGAGGGATTCAAGCTCCCATATTCACCTAGAAAATCTAATGTATGTGTCTGGGTTGAAGAAAAAATTGATTTTTGTAGCTATATTGGGGGACAGAGGTTATGATGTGGTGTTTAGTAAGGGGAAGGATTATATGAAGAATGTTTCTTCTAGACAAGTAAAACAAATTGGTGTTCAAGTAAAAAATATCTACAAGCTATAGGTGTATGAATGTGCTACATTGAGAAGCAAAGTAGAATATGATTAGAGTTAAGATGTTGGAGACCTCTCACATAGGTGCATGGGTGACCTACACTATGGAGCTTTGAAAACCATGCAATAAATCACCACAGCACTTCTAAAATGAATCGTTTACCAACATTATGTTTTCAAGGGGTGCACTCTTGAAAAATATGTCAAATCCTCCTTCCAGGGCTGAGATAGAAAAGTTAAAGCCATCATGGAGCAAGTCCAATCAGATATGTGTGGACCATTTTATACAGTCTCAATTGGAAAACACGGGTATTATGTAATTTTGATAGATGGCTTTTCCTGCAAGTGTTGGATCTATTTTATGAAGAACAAAGATGAAGTGTTTGTAAAATTTATTGAATTCAAAGCCTCAGTTGAAATTGAGAGTGATCATGAAATTAAATCCTTGAGAAGTGATAATGGAGGAGAATTTGTATCTAATGCTTTCAAATATTTTTTTGCAAAGGAAGGCAATAAAAGATAACTAATTTCACCCCACAACCCACAAAAAAAATGGGTTGGAAAATAGGAATAACAAAAACATTATAGGGACTGTAAGAGAAATGTCACATGATCAGGGACTGCCATTGTATCTATGGGTAGAAGCATGCAATACATAAGTTTATTTCTAGAAACAAAGACCTCAAAAAATACTTGGCATGATCACACGTGAATAAACTTTCTATGTGAGGAAGAAATTTGTATACCATTTCCAAATGTTTTGAGCTACAGTCTATTTTTTTGTCCCCAAGGGTAGAAGGAAAAAATGGAGCCTATTGTTAGAGCCTAAATCTACGTTAGGCTGAAGGAAGGAAAAATTCAGGGTAACCACAAACCATGCTTAGTGTGGTAGCTAGCCCTACTAGAACAGGAGAGGGCTCTCTCTGGGTCCCGCTCAGTGAATAAATAAACAATATGGTCTGAGATGACTTACAATGAATATTGATTTTAGGCTAGATAAATAAATATGGAAACAAGAGGCAATATTTGATAAATGACTGAGTTTCTGGGATGTATGGGACCAACGAATAGCATGAGCAAAGAATTTAACACAAAGGCACAGATTACTTCGTAAGGCAAGATAGGCGGAAAGTCTAGAAATTAAATTTGAAATATGCAAAATGGAAAGATTGTTTAGGAGGGTGAAAAGGGCATAAATACATGAACCCTTTTCAATATAAAAAGAACATGGAACGTGAAATTTTCCTAAAGGTAGAGCAGTAAACATGAATTCTACCTTATCTTACTTAGAAACTTTCACTAGAAATGAATATGAATGAACTGTGAAACATAATGAAATACATATGAAACAGAAAGAAGATACATTTTCTAAACTCACACCACATGAATCTCATGAACGAGAGCTGCTGTCTTTCATTAATTCTCTGTCAAAATGTACAATGAGTAACTGTGTTTCTCTCCCACAGTCTCCCAAAAATTA
This sequence comes from Pinus taeda, assembly GCA_000404065.3. Taxonomy (NCBI): domain Eukaryota; kingdom Viridiplantae; phylum Streptophyta; class Pinopsida; order Pinales; family Pinaceae; genus Pinus; species Pinus taeda. Next base: position 3,365 of record APFE031191747.1, read on the forward strand.
CAACCAACCCTTTGTAAATGGTTTTTCATACAATAAATAGACTTTTCCATTAGGAAATGGAACGACCCAAAGTTGGGGAGTTTTTTAAATCATTACAAACTGGAAATGAAAATCCAACCATTAGTGACAGGTGCAGCGTTACAAAAATGACAAAACTGTAGCGTAGATTTTTGGGTGACTGCTCGCCTTCCTTTTGCCACTTGGATAGAAGCAACCTTTAGTGAAAAAACTTTTTAAACTTTGCCTTAGGTTTTGGGAAGAATGTATTGTAAATGAGCGGGCCCACTTGGAGAAAATCGCAAATCGAAATTTCACAGAGTGGAAGTGATTTTGGCATTTGGGTCTCTCTGCGTCGCGCCCAAAACTGTATGCGTCGTGCCAATTTGGAGGTGGTTTTGAGGTAATTTCTGAAGTCCAAATTGTGCCTAAGTGTGCTTGTTAGAAAGCCGTACCTGTCTACTTTCCAACTCAAGTGTATTTTCTGAATTTGGTACTCATTTGCCCCTCCAAAACTTCAATCTCCCAAGATTGATTCCTGTGTGTCAAAATAGGGGCAGAGAGGTTATGTTTTGAGTGTTTTTGACCTCCTGAGGACTCAAAACTTGCCAAAACTTCTTGGCCATGCACCAGCAGTCATGATTTCTCATGCCAAATCCAAAAATGTAAATGTTTTGCCTTTTAGAGCTCCCTAGCGTAAGCGCACACCAGTGGCACGGCGCACAGGGAGAAAAACCCTGTTTGTGCACAAAAATTTGTCAAATGACCAAAAATTCCCCAAATTTTTCGAAATTTGGGCTGGAGCTTCTCTATGAAGTTCCATGCTGGGCCAAAGAGGCTTCAGCCAAGATTCAAAGCCGATCTTGCTCTTTTTTCCTCTTTTGTCTTTTTGTCGCTCTCCTCAATTTCGCCTTCAAATTCCTTATCCGAGCCTTTGAACTCATGTTCTGTGCCCTGTAGTGATAAACCATATGCCTCAATAATGTTTTTTCCTTGTCGGCCTTCTGTAGCAGTCTCTCAAGGTGGATGTTGATCCGCTCGATCCAAGACTCTCGGTCGTTATTAATCTCTTGCTCTAAGGGAGTGAGCTCAATCCTCCTCTGTTGGGCAGATCGTCGATTCTCGCGGATGTTTTGCAGCTCCATGATCTCTTGCTAGTCTTCGAGCTGTTTATTCCTCTACTCCAAGTACCTGATAATCCACTTAGCCCTCTCCAAATTGAGAGACAAGGCTTGGATCTCTGTTTGCTGCTCCTGGATGGTCCTTCTAGGTTTGGCACTCTCCACATCTGTATCGTCATCATGAATGAGAATGAAGTTGGCCTCTCGTTCACCTGATGGCCCCTCGTCATGTATGGGCTCCTTGCCTCTGTCTTGTACCTGTGTTGCCGATGTCGGAAGCGAAGCCTCTTCCACCCCAGGTGGAGATAACACGCGCTTCGTTGCTGCGAGAAAATGTCTAACGCCTCTCTGATATGTGATGAATACTGGCACACTAGCGGTCTGATGGCACTCATATTGATGAGAAGGAACACCTATCTCAGGTTCAACCTCTGATAATACCTGTGAAGTGCCAAAGAGGTCACGGGAGATGAAATCATCCCAAGTAATGCCCTGTAATCCTAGCTGATGAACCACCAAAATCTTAATAAGAGCAAAATTATAAACACTATTAAGTTGCTGCTGAGGGGTTTTGTGTTGCATGAAGGTATTCATCCTCTCTATGTTCCTGCAAATGAAATATGGGATGTTCATCATCCGTACCCTGGTAAAATGCATGAGAAACCTGATGTGATAAGCATATAAATGAGAGAACCTCCCCTCACAGCTGAAATATTTCATGATCAACTTCATTAGTGGAGCATATTCATCTTTCAGATATCAGAATGGAAAGACTCTTTTGAGCTTCCTCAAGAAACTGGCCTTACTGTATGGCTCATAACGCTGCCGATCAACCTTCTATTTCTTGTGCCATGGTTCTCCAACGTTCGGTATGCCGGTTGCTAATGAGACAGTTTCAGGTGTAAGTGTGAAGGTGACACCAGCTAAGATAACATTATTTCCATGTAAGTGAAGCACAAAAAGATGAGCCAACTCATGATGAAATCGAACACTAGCCACCTTTTGACAAAACTCAAAACATGACAGATGCTGGAAACATGACATAGCAAGAGGGCAGGTCTGCAATTCTGTAAGGGTGGTTGGTTCTTCCCTAACATGTCTGCCACTTTTATGAGGTCTCGGGGGAGCCTGTTCTTCTGAGGATGAATCACTTTGGGTTTCCATTTCATAATCCAATGAGTGCTCAGATGCCATGACTGCTGTATATGGACTGTGCTTGGACTGCCCTTTGATGATGTATGAAACTCTGTGTTGTTATGAATTCTGGAAATTTCAAGGGATTCAAAGGAGATTTGTTGCAATTTGGAGCAAAATCGGGCCTTTATGGTTGTGCGCTGTGCAGCATACCCAATGTGCCATGCCGTTTGTGTGCACCACGCCTGTGTTGTTTCAACACTGTGTGGTCACGCCTAGTGCACCGCGCTCCCTCAGTGTGCCACGCCCCTCTGCTTGTGCGCCACACCTGTCAAAACACCTCCAACCTCACCCAAAATGCACACTAGCTCTCACAATCACTTTGAAATGCTTCTCTCTAACCTTGTTGTGCAAAATGACATTGTTTCTTGTGAAAATTCTATATAAAGATACTTGGAATCATGGTTTTGATTTTTGTTTCTTCAAAACCCTCTTTGGTAATGTTTTGTTTTGGCACTTTTTCCATAATTTAATTCAACTCTGTATTTCACTTTTCCCTTTTGGATTTTTAGCTAAAATGATGAAATTTTTGGAACTTTTTTGCAGGGGTTGCTGACATGGCATTTGGCAGAGGAAACCATGGCTGTGCCTGAAAAGATCAACTGGACGTTTTTTGAAAATTATTACACATGACACACTATTGACTTTTCTTTAAAGCAGCGTTTTGAAGAACAGTCGTAATCTGTCAACACGACGATGAAAATCTTTAAATCACAACTTTGTAAGGGCCTCCCTCTAGCCTGCATGGCTTTATTGGACCTGGTTGAAGACCAAATTAACTGATCCATAGACCTAATGACTTAAATGACTCTTGTCCATTAAGATATTGAACATTGACTGTCATGGGCTTTAATAAAAATTGATGAAAATACCTAAGCCAGTAGGTGACAGACATGAGGGGTAAGGGGTAATGACTGACAAGACCCTCCCATCAAATTATGGCATGCCCCTAGTGAAATGCAGCTGAGTGGATGGAGGGAGACACCTAAAAATGAAATGCAGAAAGAGTTTAGATCTCTGATGGAGGATTGACAAGACCAACTCTAACATTGGCTCCAATGGGGGATGGTAGCTCCTTGGAGGTGCCAAGAACAACATATCTCTGTAAGAGCTAGACAGTGCCTTCGTCCATTGGGCTATGGAGTCATTATTTCGAAAAAAAACACAAGAATCTGACTCATTTATAAAACCAAAATGACTGAAAAACTGACTCAAATTTGATCTTGAAATGACTTGAAGACTAACTTGACAAACTCTAACCAAACTGAAATAAAATGGTATTTACAGTGATAGTTGAAGCAGCATCAACAACTCAGAAATGGTACCGCTTGAGCAGCTGACCATTGATCGGCCCTCCTGGAGAATCTTCCCCATTCATTTCCTTTAGAAGAAAGGCATTCTGACCCCGAAATGCTGCAATATTGAAGGGACCTTTCAAGAGATTCTCGAACTTACTGTGCTTACCCTTTTCCTCATTCCTTGCATCCCACTTCAGCACCACATCATTCAACTGAAATTTGTCCGCCTTTGCTTTTCTGTCATAAATTTTCTTAATCCTCTCCTGCAACTTGGACGTGTTTTGGAAAACTTATTCTCTGGTCTGCTGCAAGTGGACCATTTTATTCAACCTTCTCTCCATAGGATCATCTTCACTGCCAGCCTCCTGAAGAAGTTTGACTACTGGGGCTACGAGAGAGGTAGGAAACACTGTATCAACTCCATAAAAAAGCTCAAAAGACGACGCACCAATGGATTTCTTTTGACTGACCCGATCTGCCCAAAGGGCATTGACCAACCTCTTATGCCAACTCTTCTTGTTTATTTCCAGTAGCTTCTTGATGATGTTGACCAATGATTTATTCGAAGACTCCACCAGTCCATTGCCTTGTGGATGATAGGCAGTTGAGTACCCAAAATGATGTGATATTTATGGAAAAACTCTATCAGTGATTAATTTATTCGGGCAACCAAAGCGAGACAAGATGTTATTTTCAAGGAATGAAATAATTACGGCATTGTAGCTTGTCTGGTGGGAATTTCTTCGATCCATTTCGTGAAATAATCTATCACTGTGAGGATCCATCTATGCTGACTAGAAGAAGCGGGATGAATTTCACCAATCAAATCCAACCCCCATTGCTAAAACGGGGCACTCACCTCAACGGGCTTAAGTGGAAAAGGTTGTAATTTCTGCCTTCCTTCGAAAATCTGACACTTATGACAGCTCTTGACCACCTTATATACATCAGCAAACAATGTCAGCCAATAGTATCCCGCTCTCGGGACTTTATTTGCTGTTGATTTCCAAAAAAGGTGACCACCATAGTCTCCTTCGTGGAAATCCTCCATGACCTGCTTTGCTTCTTTTTCCACCAAACAATTCAATAGAATGCCACCGGGATCTTTCCAATAAAGTGCAGAATTTATAATACAAAACTTGGCAGCCTTCAATTTGAGAGTTCTAGCTTTGTTTCTAGTCATGCCGGGCGGTGGTGACAAATTTTTAAGCACATATATGATATCTGAATACCACGGAGAAAGAACAAACATTTCAGATACCTGAATTAACGAACCTTCCTCATTCTCATCGGACATAGCAACGATTAGATTTATGTGTAAGGCATGCAAGTTTGATTCGGCCATTAACTTTGCCAATCCCTGTTCTTTAACAAGCTTGGTGGGCTTTATTTCCACACCATATTCCAACAAAGCTGCAATCCACTTGCCTCGTCTTCCTTCCGGATCTGTTTGCACTAAAACATCTTTGACAGCAACATTACGAACATAAGCCAAAATACGAGAATGCAGAATATATACCCGAAAATATTTCAATGCTCCCACAAGTGCAAGGGCTTTCTTCTCAATGATGTTGTATTTTAAGGCTGCATCTCTTATGGCTCGGCTGAAGAAAGCAATTGGTCTTTCGTGATCATCTCTTTTCTGCAGTAACACAGCTGCCATAGTATGCTCCGAAGTGAATGAAAACAATATAAAATCCTGAGTGTAGTCCAGGCTGACTAGAACTGGAGCTGAAGAAAGAGCCAATTTGATTAAATTGAAATATTTTACAGCTTCCTCCATCCATTTCACTTGGTTGTCCTTCTTAAGCATTTTTGTAATCTCTCTTAGGTGTTCAACAAGATTAAGTACAAAGTGGCGTAGAAAATTCATTTTACCATTGAAAGATTGAATCTCTTTCTTATTTGGAGGCAGATCAATTTGCTGAATCACTTGTACACATGCTGGGTCAATACGAATGCCATCTTTTGAGATAATGTGCCCGAGTAGTTTGCCTTCCTCCATGGAGAACAAGCTCTTTTTCGGATTCAGTGATAGGCCATATTTTCTGCACTTTTGGAAGACAATTTTTAGATGGAACATGTGTTCTTCATCAGATTTGGGAAACACCGTCAGATCATCTAGGTACACAACCAAAAAGACATCCTTCTCATTTGCGATAGCCAAGTCCATTGCACACTGAAATGTGGCACCCGCGTTCTTCAAACCGAAAGGCATTTTAGCGTAATGAAAAGTTCCCCGCGGAGTGGTGAACGCTGTCTTATCTTGGCCATATTCATGGACAGAAACTTGGTTATATCCAGAATAACCATCAAGTAGTGACATATGAGATGCTCCCACTACTCTCTGAAGTATATGGTCCATTTTGGGCAGTGGATAGTTATCTTTCAACGAAACTTTATTGAGATTTCTAAAATCAATGCACAAGCAAATCTCATGTGTCTTCTTTTGTACGAGAACCAAATTAGAGATCCAATCCGAAAATCTGATGGGAACAATGATCCCTGATTTGTACAACCTATTTATCACCTTTTCAATTCATGGCAGCAGCTTTGGACTTAGCCTTCTCAACTTCTGTCTGAAAGGTTTCTGATTAGGCTTAATGGGTTAGTGTGCTGAATTATATTGGTATCATATGTATTTAAGTCAAAATAGTCCCAAGCAAACACATCGGTGAATGAAGACAACAAACTGATATATTTGGCCTTTATCCTTTGTGGTAATGCTATAGACAGTTTTACCATTTTAGTATTAGCAGCGGTTCCGACATTGACCTCTTCCACACCCTTCTCTGTTGGCTGCAATGTTGGTTTGCAGGCTACATCATCTTGATCAAAGCATTCTTCTAAAGGTATCAAGCCTTTAGGAATAATGTTATTCTTTAGCTGCAACATGTCCATTTGATTTATCTGCACATCATATTTACCATTATCTTTACCATCATCATTTTCTACATCAATTGAGGTTTCTTTGAACTTACCCTTGTTTTGCAGAAAATCATCAATCTCCTCATCATCTTGGAAAACTTGGCAATATCTCTGATTGTCCGGGACGGTCGGACGATGCTTGACATGGATTTCAAATTTATTATTGGAGTTCATTGGGATCTTCAAACTACTTGCTACCTTAGCAAGAGCATCAGCAATGCTATTTTGTACACGAGGCACACATGTCAAGGTACATTCTGAAAATAATTTTAGGATGTCTAGGACTGCGTTACGGTAAGCCCGCATTCGAGGATGCTTTTCTTGATATTCACCTCTGGCCTACTTAATCACCAATTCGGAGTCGCCATATACTACAATGCTCTTAGCATTCAACTTTCTTAGAATTTTTAGGCCAGCAATCATAGATTCATACTCAGCTTCATTGTTTGAACAATCAAAAGCTAACTTGTAAGAGCATACCCACACATTACTAGGCACTTTGTTTGGGGCAAAGAAGGGACTGCATATACAAATCCGAATTCCACCACCATCATTTCCCATTGCTCCATCGAAATCCATGGTCCACAAACCTTCTTCCTCTTCTTACAAGTGCTGAAAATCTGTTTACTGTGCTTTGTCTGCTTGTTGTCCATTACTTTCAGCTGATCGCTCAACGGTGTTCTGTTGTTCTTGTCCTTCTTTCTTTAAAACTCCTCTGAAATTTTCTACTATTTCCGGAATATTTTTTGCTTCTACTAACTGACTATCGATATAATTGAAACTATCAGAATACAAAACGAAAGACTCTAAATCTGTATGTACATAATTAATCGGATGATTTATTGGTTTCTCCTTGCTTGTAATCATGTATTTCATTTTTTGTTCCCGATACAGTTTCCTCATTTGGCCAAACACCGGAATCATTGCATAGGAGAAAGCTAGTTGTAGTGTCCCAAACCTAGGAAGAATATCTGCTACAACAATATCCCTCAAAACATTCTTCATTGGGATTTGATCCATACTCACAACCAAGTCTTTGATGAGCCTGATACATCTTACTTTGCTGGAATCAAACGAATAGAGATCAGGGTATTGTCGGGTGACGTCAAGACCTAGCTTATCCATGATATCTTTGGGCATGAGATTGTGAGAAGCTCAGGAATCGAACATGGCATTATGTAACACAAAATCATGCAATATTAAACTGATATAAAAATGTGGCACATCATTATCTGGAGACTCACCATTCGATGATGGCCCAAAAATCATTTCGGGTTGATCATATTCGACATTCACCATGCCAGACATTGGGTCAAAATTCAAAATTTTAGACACTTGCCCTCTATAACTATTGTTCCTCATTATTTCAATCAAGGGAATGGATACCTTCAATTTAGAAATTTCATTCTCTAAATTAAAAGCGGAAATATTTTCTACCTCTTTGACTGGGATTTCTTTCCTTTCCTTTTCTTTCGATGCAATTGGCTGATTTGATTTTTCTGTTGATGGTGATTTGCTACTATCCAGATCAACTGCCTCCTTTCCTTTCCTTTGTGCAACTGATGAATCATTCTTTGATGCTTCAACGTCCTTTCTCTTCTGAATTGATTTAATCGGCACGTCTATGTTTCTAAGTGAATATCGTTGTTTCTAGGCAGATAGAGCATTCATATAGCCTCTTTGGTACTCATATGATTCTTCCTCCAAAACGGTGTCATTGGCTAGAATGAAATCTGTATCTTTGTGTACAGGTGAACTTTCTGCATAATCCTCATCCTCAGTAATATAAATAGGCAAATCATCAGGAGTAAAGAAGTGGTTTTATTCACCTATTATATTCCCATCCTCATCTGACTCCGGTCCATGCACACAATTTTGCTGCAAAGGTGGTTGTACTGGCTATTGTGCTGTCTGATCTTGGGCTCACTGATCTCTCTGCCTTATTCTATATTGTGGCTATTGCTGGCCACGGAAGTTAGGATTTCTAACTTGTGGCTCAGGTTTGTCAAGTTTCACCCTTTCAAGCATCTGCTCTACCTTCCATATTAATTGGTCTACCGAGGAAGATTCTTCTTTTACGGTGACCTTCTTTTCTGCCTTTGCTCTAGCCCTCTTGGTCAGCAGATTTGCTTCAACGCTGATTGCGATTCTCTGCATGTCTTCCATTGTCGTCGATTCTCTCTCTCTTAATTGATAAGCCATGTCAACATCAAAACCATCTGGAAACTTAACCATGGCTAGCCCCACAGGTGGCCTTAGATGATCGGGAATTTTGTTATAAATAGAATTGAATCTAATACATTAGTCTTGGACCGACTCACCAACATTTCGTTTGATTTGCTCATATTCAGCCGGAATTTGGAGAGGATTCTTTTTCACTTCCTAGCGGCCTAAAAATTGTCTTTGTAGGTCGGCCAAGGTAGCGATACAGGCAGTCGGCAAACCTCTGACCCATTTCCTCACTTCACCTGCAAATGTCTGTACAAAGAGTCTCATTGCCACATTCTCTGCATCGATCTTGTGAAGTTTACAGAAATCTGCCATTCTGTCCACATGTTGCTGAGTGGTAAAGTTGTTAAGAGCGCCATCAAACAACGGGATTTTGCTTTGATAATCTGCGGGCATATCATCTAAAACTTGAGGCAGCGCAAGAGGTGGAAAACGAGCAGCCATCGCTCTTGGTAGGTTTTGTCTCGGAGGTGTTGGAGGAGTGTGCAAACTTTGTAGCAGGTTAACAATTGGAGTTTGAAGCTGTGTCACAATATAATTATCAATTAATCAGTTAGCCCTTTCAGTTTCTAAGTCTACAAGAAACTGTGGATTGGGGATAGTAGAGTCAACTTCCCTTTCAGATTTGGTCTCAAACAATGATATTTCAAACTGTTCATCAAAATATAGCTCTTCAAGATACTAAAAAATGTTGGGACATTAATGGGATTTGAATACGAGAGATATAGAGCTCTCTTGATGACGGAGCCTTGGAATCAAATTGGGATTTTCATAGATGTGAGGAGGATCTGGATCTGGATTAGATTTGGTATATCTTCTGGAAGCCAGCATGCTATCAAGAAAAATCAAAAGGGCACGACCAACTCACTCAGCCTATCAAATCCTAAACTTATCATTCAGAAGTTGAGAATTATCAGGAGTAAGGGGTGTAATTTCGTCCCCAGTGGAGACACCACTATGTTAGAGCCTAAATCTGCCTTACGCTGAAGGAAGGCAAAATTCAAGGTAACCACAAACCACGCTCAGTCTGGTAGGTAGCCCTACCAAAACAAGAGAGGGCTCTCTCTGGGTCACGCTCAGTGAATAAATAAACAATATGGTCTGAGATGACTTACAATGAATATTGATTTTAGGCTAGATAAATAAATATGGAAACAAGAGGCAATTTTTGATAAATGACTGGTTTTTGGGATGTATGGGACCAACGAACAGCATGAGAAGAGAATTTAACACAAAGGCACAGATTACTTCGTGAGGCAAGACAGGCGGAAAGTCTAGCAATTAAATTTGAAATAATGCGAAATGGAAAGATTGTTTAGGAGGGTGAAAAGGGCATAAATACATGAACCCTTTTCCACAGAAGAAAAACACAGAATGTGAAATTTTCCCAAAGGCAGAGCAATAAACATGAATTCTGCCTTATCTTAGAAGCTTTCACTGGAAATGAATATGAATGAACTGTGAAGCATAACGAAATACATATGAAACAGAAAGAAGATACATTTTCTAAACTCACACCACATGAATCTCTTGAACCAGAGCCGCTGTCTTTCATTAATTCTCTGTCAAAATGTACAATGAGTAACTGAGTTTCTCTCCCACAGTCTCCCAGAAATTACAACCAACCCTTTGCAAATGGTTTTTCATACAATAAATAGACTTTTCCATTAGTAAATGCAACGACCCAAAGTTGGGGAGTTTTTTAAATCATTACAAACTGGAAATGAAAAGCCAACAATTAGTGACAGGTGCAGTGTTCCAAAAATGACAAAACTGTAGCGTAGATTTTTGGGTGACTGCTCGCCTTCCTTTTGCCACTTGGATAGAAGCCAACCTTTAGTGAAAATACTTTTTAAACATTTCCTTAGGTTCCGGGAAGAATGTAGTGTAAATGAGCGGGCCCACTCGGAGAAAATCGCAAATCGAAATTTCCCGGAGTGGAAGTTATTTTGGCCTTTGGGTCTCTATGCGCCGTGCCCAAAACTGTATGTGTCGGGCCACTTTGGAGGTGGTTTTGAGGTACTTACTGAAGTCCAAATTTTGCCCAAGTGTGCTTGTTAGAAATCCCTACCTGTCTACTTTCCAACCCAAGTGGAATTGCTAAATTTGGTGCTCATTTTCCCCTCCAAAACTTCAATCTCCCAAGACGGCTTCATGTGTGTCAAAATAGGGGCAGAGAGGTCATTTTTTGAGTGTTTTTGACCTCTTGAGGACTCAAAACTTGCCCAAACTTCTTGGCCATTCACCAACAGTCATGATTTTTCATCCCAAATTGAAAAATGTAAATTTTTTTCCAACAAAGCTGCAATCCACTTGCCTCTTCTTCCTTCCGGATCTATTTTCACTAAAACATCTTTGACAGCAACATTACGAACATAAGCCAAAATACGAGAATGCAGAATATATACCCGAAAATATTTCAATGCTCTCACAAGTGCAAGGGCTTGCTTCTCAATGATGTTGTATTTTAAGGCTGCATCTCTTATGGCTCGGCTGAAGAAAGAAATTCGTCTTTCGTGATCATCTCTTTTCTGCAGTAACACAGCTGCCATAGTATGCTCCGAAGTGAATGAAAACAATATAAAATCCTGAGTGTAGTCCAGGCTGACTAGAATTGGAGCTGAAGAAAGAGCCAATTTGATTAAATTGAAATATTTTACACCTTCCTCCATCCATTTCACTTGGCTTTCCTTCTTAAGCATGTTTGTAATCTCTCTTAGGTGTTCAACAAGATTAAGTACAAAGTGGCGTAGAAAATTCATTTTACCATTGAAAGATTGAATCTCTTTCTTATTCTGAGGCAGATCAATTTGCTGAATCCCTTGTACACGTGCTGGGTCAATACGAATGCCATCTTTTGAGATAATGTGCCCGAGTAGTTTGCCTTCCTCCATGGAGAACAAGCTCTTTTTCGGATTCAGTGACAGGCCATATTTTCTGCACTTTTGGAAGACAACTTTTAGATGGAACATGTGTTCTTCATTAGATTTGGGAAACACCGTCAGATCATCTAGGTACACAACCAAAAAGACATCCTTCTCATTTGTGAAAGCTAAGTCCATTGCACACTGAAATGTGGCACCCGCGTTCTTCAAACCGAAAGGCATTTTAGCGTAATGAAAAGTTCCCCACGGAGTGGTGAACGCTGTCTTATCTTGGTCATATTCATGGACAGAAACTTGGTTATATCCAGAATAACCATCAAGTAGTGACATATGAGATGCTCCCACTACTCTCTGAAGTATATGGTCCATTTTGGGCAGTGGATAGTTATCTTTCAACGAAACTTTATTGAGATTTCTAAAATCAATGCACAAGCGAATCTCATGTGTCTTCTTTCGTACGAGCACCAAATTAGAGATCCAATCCGAAAATCTGATGGGAACAATGATCCCTGATTTGTACAACCTATTTATCACCTTTTCAATTGATGGCAACAGCTTTGGATTTAGCCTTCTCAACTTCTGTCTGAAAGGTTTCTGTTTAGGCTTAATGGGTTAGTGTGCTGAATTATATTGGTATCATATGTATTTAAGTCAAAATAGTCCCAAGCAAACACATCGGTGAATGAAGACAACAAACTGATATATTTGGCCTTTATCCTTTGTGGCAATGCTATAGACAGTTTTACCATTTTAGTATTAGCAGCGGTTCCGACATTGACCTCTTCCACACCCTTCTCTATTGGCTGCAATGTTGGTTTGCAGGCTACATCATCCTGATCAAAGCGTTCTTCTAAAGGTATCAAGCCTTTAGGAATAATTTTATTCTTTAGCTGCAACACGTCCATTTGATTTATCTGCACATCATATTTACCATTATCTTTACCATCATCATTTTCTACATCAATTGAGGTTTCTTTGAACTTACCCTTGTTTTGCAGAAAATCATCAATCTCCTCATCATCTTGGAAAACTTGGCAATATCTCTGATTGTCCGGGAAGGTCGGACGATGCTTAACATGGATTTCGAATTTATTATTAGAGTTCATTGGGATCTTCAAACTACTTGCTACCTTCGCAAGAGCATCAGCAATGCTATTTTGTACACGAGGCACACATGTCAAGGTACATTCTGAAAATAATTTTAGGATGTCTAGGACTGCGTTACGGTAAGCCCGCATTCGAGGATGCTTTTCTTGATATTCACCTCTGACCTACTTAATCACCAATTCGGAGTCGCCATATACTACAATTCTCTTAGCATTCAGCTTTCTTAGAATTTTTAGGCCAGCAATCATAGCTTCATACTCAGCTTCATTGTTTGAACAATCAAAAGCTAATTTGTAAGAGCATACCCACACATTACTAGGCACTTTGTTTGGGGCGGAGAAGGGACTGCATATACAAATCCCAATTCCACCACCATCATTTCCCATTGCTCCATCGAAATCCATGGTCCACAAACCTTCTTCCTCTTCTTACAAGTGCTGAAAATCTGTTTACTGTGCTTTGTCTGCTTGTTGTCCATTACTTTCAGCTGATCGCTCAACGGTGTTCTGTTGTTCTTGTCCTTCTTTCTTTAAAACTCCTCTGAAATTTTCTACTATTTCCGGAATATTTTTTGCTTCTACTAACTGACTATCGATATAATTGAAACTATCAGAATACAAAACGAAAGACTCTAAATCTGTATGTACATAATTAATCAGATGATTTATTGGTTTCTCCTTACTTGTAATCATGTATTTCATTTTTTGTTCCCGATACAGTTTCCTCATTTGGCCAAACACCGGAATCGTTGCATAGGAGAAATCTAGTTGTAGTGTCCCAAACCTAGGAAGAATATCTGCTACAACAATATCCATCAAAACATTCTCCATTGGGATTTGATCCATACTCACAACCAAGTCTTTGATGAGCCCGATACATCTTACTGTGCTGGAATCAAACGAGATCAGGGTATTGTCGGGTGACGTCAAGACCCAGCTTATCCATGATAGCTTTGGGCATGAGATTGTGAGAAGCTCAGGAATCGAACATGGCATTATGTAACACAAAATCATGCAATCTTAAACTAATATAAAAATGTGGCACATCATTATCTGGAGATTCACCATTCGATGATGGCCCAAAAATCATTTCGGGTTGATCATATTCGACATTCACCATGCCAGACATTGGGTCAAAATTCAAAATTTTAGACACTTGCCCTCTATAACTATTGTTCCTCATTATTTCAATCAAGGGAATGGATACCTTCAATTTAGAAATTTCATTCTCTAAATTAAAAGCGGAAATATTTTCTACCTCTTTGACTGGGATTTCTTTCCTTTCCTTTTCTTTCGATGCAATTGGCTGATTTGATTTTTCTGCTGATGGTGATTTGCTACTATCCGGATCAACCACCTCCTTTCCTTTCCTTTGTGCAACTGATGAATCATTCTTTGATGCCTCAACGTCCTTTCTCTTCTGAATTGGTTTAATCGGCACGTCTATGTTTCTAAGTGAATATCATTGTTGCTGGGTAGATAGAGCATTCATATAGCCTCTTTGGTACTCATATGATTCTTCCTCCAGAACGGTGTCATTGGCTAGAATGAAATCTGTATCTTTGTGTACAGGTGAACTTTCTGCATACTCCTCATCCTCAGTAATATAAGTAGGCAAATCATCAGGAGTAAAGAAGTGGTTTTCTTCACCTATTATATTCCCATCCTCATCTGACTCCGGTCCATGCACACAATTTTGCTGCAAAGGTGGTTGTACTGGCTATTGTGCTGTCTGATCTTGGGCTCACTGATCTCTCTGCCTTATTCTATATTGTGGCTATTGCTGGCCACGGAAGTTAGGATTTCTAACTTGTGGCTCAGGTTTGTCAAGTTTCACCCTTTCAAGCATCTACTCTACCTTCCAGATTAATTGGTCTACCGAGGAAGATTCTTCTTTTACGGTGACCTTCTTTTCTGCCTTTGCTCTAGCCCTCTTGGTCAGCAGATTTGCTTCAATGCTGATTGCGATTCTCTGCATGTCTTCCATTGTCACCGATTCTCTCTCTCTTAATTGATAAGCCATGTCAACATCAAAACCATCTGGAAACTTAACCATGGCTAGCCCCACAGGTGGCCTTAGATGATCGGGAATTTCGTTATAAATAGAATTGAATCTAATACAGTAGTC
>APFE031191747.1:29655-49981 GCA_000404065.3 Pinus taeda
TGCATACTCCTCATCCTCAGTAATATAAGTAGGCAAATCATCAGGAGTAAAGAAGTGGTTTTCTTCACCTATTATATTCCCATCCTCATCTGACTCCGGTCCATGCACACAATTTTGCTGCAAAGGTGGTTGTACTGGCTATTGTGCTGTCTGATCTTGGGCTCACTGATCTCTCTGCCTTATTCTATATTGTGGCTATTGCTGGCCACGGAAGTTAGGATTTCTAACTTGTGGCTCAGGTTTGTCAAGTTTCACCCTTTCAAGCATCTGCTCTACCTTCCAGATTAATTGGTCTACCGAGGAAGATTCTTCTTTTACGGTGACCTTCTTTTCTGCCTTTGCTCTAGCCCTCTTGGTCAGCAGATTTGCTTCTCTCTCTCTTAATTGATAAGCCATGTCAACATCAAAACCATCTGGAAACTCAACCATGGCTAGCCCCACAGGTGGCCTTAGATGATCGGGAATTTCGTTATAAATAGAATTGAATCTAATACAGTAGTCTTGGACCGACTCACCATCGTTTCGTTTGATTTGCTCATATTCAGCCAGAATTTGGAGAGGATTCTTTTTCACTTCCTAGCGGCCTAAAATTTGTCTTTTTAGGTTGGCCAAGGTAGCGATACAGGCAGTCGGCAAACCTCGGAACCATTTCCTCACTTCACCTGCAAATGTCTGTACAAAGAGTCTCATTGCCACATTCTCTGCATCAATCTTGTGAAGTTTACAGAAATCTGCCATTCTGTCCACATGTTGCTGAGCGGTAAAGCTGTTAAGAGCGCCATCAAACAACGAGATTTTGCTTTGATAATCTGCGGGCATATCATCTAAAACTTGAGGCAGCGCAAGAGCTGCAAAATGAGCAGCCATCGCTCTTGGTAGGTTTGGTCTCGGAGGTGTTGGAGGAGTGTGCTAAGTTTGTAGCAGGTTAACAATTAGAGTTTGAAGCTGTGTCACAATATAATTATCAATTAATCAGTTAGCCCTTTCAGTTTCTAAGTCTACAAGAAACTGTGGATTGGGGACAGTAGAATCAACTGCCCTTTTAGATTTGGTCTCAAACAATGATATTTCAAACTGTTCATCAAAATATAGCTCTTCAAGATACTAAAAAATGTTGGGACATTAATGGGATTTGAATACGAGAGATATAGAGCTCTCTTGATGACGGAGCCTTGGAATCAAGTTGGGATTTTCATAGATGTGAGGAGGATCTGGATCTGGATTAGATTTGGTATATCTTCTGGAAGCCAACATGCTATCAAGAAAAATCAAAAGGACACGACCAACTCACTCAGCCTATCAAATCCTAAACTTATCATTCAGAAGTTTAGAATTATCAGAAGTAAGGGGTGTAATTTGTCCCTAGTGGAGTCACCACTATGTTAGAGCCTAAATCTACCTTACGCTGAAGGAAGGCAAAATTCAAGGTAACCACAAACCACACTCAGTCTGGTAGGTAGCCCTACCAAAACAGGAGAGGGCTCTCTCTGGGTCACGCTCAATGAATAAATAAACAATA
Organism: Pinus taeda; assembly: GCA_000404065.3. Lineage (NCBI taxonomy): Eukaryota > Viridiplantae > Streptophyta > Pinopsida > Pinales > Pinaceae > Pinus > Pinus taeda. Next base: position 31,175 of record APFE031191747.1, read on the forward strand.
TGGTCTGAGATGACTTACAATGAATATTGATTTTAGGATAGATAAATAAATATAGAAACAAGAGGCAATTTTTGATAAATGACCGGTTTTTGGGATGTATGGGACCAACGAACAGCATGAGAAGAGAATTTAACACAAAGGCACAGATTACTTCGTGAGGCAAGACAGGCGGAAAGTCTAGCAATTAAATTTGAAATAATGCGAAATGGAAAGATTGTTTAGGAGGGTGAAAAGGGCATAAATACATGAACCCTTTTCCACAGAAGAAAAACACAGAATGTGAAATTTTCCCAAAGGCAGAGCAATAAACATGAATTCTGCCTTATCTTAGAAGCTTTCACTGGAAATGAATATGAATGAACTGTGAAGCATAACGAAATACATATGAAACAGAAAGAAGATACATTTTCTAAACTCACACCACATGAATCTCTTGAACCAGAGCCGCTGTCTTTCATTAATTCTCTGTCAAAATGTACAATGAGTAACTGAGTTTCTCTCCCACAGTCTCCCAGAAATTACAACCAACCCTTTGCAAATGGTTTTTCATACAATAAATAGACTTTTCCATTAGTAAATGCAACGACCCAAAGTTGGGGAGTTTTTTAAATCATTACAAACTGGAAATGAAAAGCCAACAATTAGTGACAGGTGCAGTGTTCCAAAAATGACAAAACTGTAGCGTAGATTTTTGGGTGACTGCTCGCCTTCCTTTTGCCACTTGGATAGAAGCCAACCTTTAGTGAAAATACTTTTTAAACATTTCCTTAGGTTCCGGGAAGAATGTAGTGTAAATGAGCGGGCCCACTCGGAGAAAATCGCAAATCGAAATTTCCCGGAGTGGAAGTTATTTTGGCCTTTGGGTCTCTATGCGCCGTGCCCAAAACTGTATGTGTCGGGCCACTTTGGAGGTGGTTTTGAGGTACTTACTGAAGTCCAAATTTTGCCCAAGTGTGCTTGTTAGAAATCCCTACCTGTCTACTTTCCAACCCAAGTGGAATTGCTAAATTTGGTGCTCATTTTCCCCTCCAAAACTTCAATCTCCCAAGACGGCTTCATGTGTGTCAAAATAGGGGCAGAGAGGTCATTTTTTGAGTGTTTTTGACCTCTTGAGGACTCAAAACTTGCCCAAACTTCTTGGCCATTCACCAACAGTCATGATTTTTCATCCCAAATTGAAAAATGTAAATTTTTTTCCAACAAAGCTGCAATCCACTTGCCTCTTCTTCCTTCCGGATCTATTTTCACTAAAACATGTTTGATAGCAACATTAGGAACATAAGCCAAAATACGAGAATGCAGAATATATACCCGAAAATATTTCAATGCTCTCACAAGTGCAAGGGCTTGCTTCTCAATGATGTTGTATTTTAAGGCTGCATCTCTTATGGCTCGGCTGAAGAAAGAAATTCGTCTTTCGTGATCATCTCTTTTCTGCAGTAACACAGCTGCCATAGTATGCTCCGAAGTGAATGAAAACAATATAAAATCCTGAGTGTAGTCCAGGCTGACTAGAATTGGAGCTGAAGAAAGAGCCAATTTGATTAAATTGAAATATTTTACACCTTCCTCCATCCATTTCACTTGGCTTTCCTTCTTAAGCATGTTTGTAATCTCTCTTAGGTGTTCAACAAGATTAAGTACAAAGTGGCGTAGAAAATTCATTTTACCATTGAAAGATTGAATCTCTTTCTTATTCTGAGGCAGATCAATTTGCTGAATCCCTTGTACACGTGCTGGGTCAATACGAATGCCATCTTTTGAGATAATGTGCCCGAGTAGTTTGCCTTCCTCCATGGAGAACAAGCTCTTTTTCGGATTCAGTGACAGGCCATATTTTCTGCACTTTTGGAAGACAACTTTTAGATGGAACATGTGTTCTTCATTAGATTTGGGAAACACCGTCAGATCATCTAGGTACACAACCAAAAAGACATCCTTCTCATTTGTGAAAGCTAAGTCCATTGCACACTGAAATGTGGCACCCGCGTTCTTCAAACCGAAAGGCATTTTAGCGTAATGAAAAGTTCCCCACGGAGTGGTGAACGCTGTCTTATCTTGGTCATATTCATGGACAGAAACTTGGTTATATCCAGAATAACCATCAAGTAGTGACATATGAGATGCTCCCACTACTCTCTGAAGTATATGGTCCATTTTGGGCAGTGGATAGTTATCTTTCAACGAAACTTTATTGAGATTTCTAAAATCAATGCACAAGCGAATCTCATGTGTCTTCTTTCGTACGAGCACCAAATTAGAGATCCAATCCGAAAATCTGATGGGAACAATGATCCCTGATTTGTACAACCTATTTATCACCTTTTCAATTGATGGCAACAGCTTTGGATTTAGCCTTCTCAACTTCTGTCTGAAAGGTTTCTGTTTAGGCTTAATGGGTTAGTGTGCTGAATTATATTGGTATCATATGTATTTAAGTCAAAATAGTCCCAAGCAAACACATCGGTGAATGAAGACAACAAACTGATATATTTGGCCTTTATCCTTTGTGGCAATGCTATAGACAGTTTTACCATTTTAGTATTAGCAGCGGTTCCGACATTGACCTCTTCCACACCCTTCTCTATTGGCTGCAATGTTGGTTTGCAGGCTACATCATCCTGATCAAAGCGTTCTTCTAAAGGTATCAAGCCTTTAGGAATAATTTTATTCTTTAGCTGCAACACGTCCATTTGATTTATCTGCACATCATATTTACCATTATCTTTACCATCATCATTTTCTACATCAATTGAGGTTTCTTTGAACTTACCCTTGTTTTGCAGAAAATCATCAATCTCCTCATCATCTTGGAAAACTTGGCAATATCTCTGATTGTCCGGGAAGGTCGGACGATGCTTAACATGGATTTCGAATTTATTATTAGAGTTCATTGGGATCTTCAAACTACTTGCTACCTTCGCAAGAGCATCAGCAATGCTATTTTGTACACGAGGCACACATGTCAAGGTACATTCTGAAAATAATTTTAGGATGTCTAGGACTGCGTTACGGTAAGCCCGCATTCGAGGATGCTTTTCTTGATATTCACCTCTGACCTACTTAATCACCAATTCGGAGTCGCCATATACTACAATTCTCTTAGCATTCAGCTTTCTTAGAATTTTTAGGCCAGCAATCATAGCTTCATACTCAGCTTCATTGTTTGAACAATCAAAAGCTAATTTGTAAGAGCATACCCACACATTACTAGGCACTTTGTTTGGGGCGGAGAAGGGACTGCATATACAAATCCCAATTCCACCACCATCATTTCCCATTGCTCCATCGAAATCCATGGTCCACAAACCTTCTTCCTCTTCTTACAAGTGCTGAAAATCTGTTTACTGTGCTTTGTCTGCTTGTTGTCCATTACTTTCAGCTGATCGCTCAACGGTGTTCTGTTGTTCTTGTCCTTCTTTCTTTAAAACTCCTCTGAAATTTTCTACTATTTCCGGAATATTTTTTGCTTCTACTAACTGATTATCGATATAATTGAAACTATCAGAATACAAAACGAAAGACTCTAAATCTGTATGTACATAATTAATCAGATGATTTATTGGTTTCTCCTTACTTGTAATCATGTATTTCATTTTTTGTTCCCGATACAGTTTCCTCATTTGGCCAAACACCGGAATCGTTGCATAGGAGAAATCTAGTTGTAGTGTCCCAAACCTAGGAAGAATATCTGCTACAACAATATCCATCAAAACATTCTCCATTGGGATTTGATCCATACTCACAACCAAGTCTTTGATGAGCCCGATACATCTTACTGTGCTGGAATCAAACGAGATCAGGGTATTGTCGGGTGACGTCAAGACCCAGCTTATCCATGATAGCTTTGGGCATGAGATTGTGAGAAGCTCAGGAATCGAACATGGCATTATGTAACACAAAATCATGCAATCTTAAACTAATATAAAAATGTGGCACATCATTATCTGGAGATTCACCATTCGATGATGGCCCAAAAATCATTTCGGGTTGATCATATTCGACATTCACCATGCCAGACATTGGGTCAAAATTCAAAATTTTAGACACTTGCCCTCTATAACTATTGTTCCTCATTATTTCAATCAAGGGAATGGATACCTTCAATTTAGAAATTTCATTCTCTAAATTAAAAGCGGAAATATTTTCTACCTCTTTGACTGGGATTTCTTTCCTTTCCTTTTCTTTCGATGCAATTGGCTGATTTGATTGTTCTGCTGATGGTGATTTGCTACTATCCGGATCAACCACCTCCTTTCCTTTCCTTTGTGCAACTGATGAATCATTCTTTGATGCCTCAACGTCCTTTCTCTTCTGAATTGGTTTAATCGGCACGTCTATGTTTCTAAGTGAATATCATTGTTGCTGGGTAGATAGAGCATTCATATAGCCTCTTTGGTACTCATATGATTCTTCCTCCAGAACGGTGTCATTGGCTAGAATGAAATCTGTATCTTTGTGTACAGGTGAACTTTCTGCATACTCCTCATCCTCAGTAATATAAGTAGGCAAATCATCAGGAGTAAAGAAGTGGTTTTCTTCACCTATTATATTCCCATCCTCATCTGACTCCGGTCCATGCACACAATTTTGCTGCAAAGGTGGTTGTACTGGCTATTGTGCTGTCTGATCTTGGGCTCACTGATCTCTCTGCCTTATTCTATATTGTGGCTATTGCTGGCCACGGAAGTTAGGATTTCTAACTTGTGGCTCAGGTTTGTCAAGTTTCACCCTTTCAAGCATCTGCTCTACCTTCCAGATTAATTGGTCTACCGAGGAAGATTCTTCTTTTACGGTGACCTTCTTTTCTGCCTTTGCTCTAGCCCTCTTGGTCAGCAGATTTGCTTCTCTCTCTCTTAATTGATAAGCCATGTCAACATCAAAACCATCTGGAAACTCAACCATGGCTAGCCCCACAGGTGGCCTTAGATGATCGGGAATTTCGTTATAAATAGAATTGAATCTAATACAGTAGTCTTGGACCGACTCACCATCGTTTCGTTTGATTTGCTCATATTCAGCCAGAATTTGGAGAGGATTCTTTTTCACTTCCTAGCGGCCTAAAATTTGTCTTTTTAGGTTGGCCAAGGTAGCGATACAGGCAGTCGGCAAACCTCGGAACCATTTCCTCACTTCACCTGCAAATGTCTGTACAAAGAGTCTCATTGCCACATTCTCTGCATCAATCTTGTGAAGTTTACAGAAATCTGCCATTCTGTCCACATGTTGCTGAGCGGTAAAGCTGTTAAGAGCGCCATCAAACAACGAGATTTTGCTTTGATAATCTGCGGGCATATCATCTAAAACTTGAGGCAGCGCAAGAGCTGCAAAATGAGCAGCCATCGCTCTTGGTAGGTTTGGTCTCGGAGGTGTTGGAGGAGTGTGCTAAGTTTGTAGCAGGTTAACAATTAGAGTTTGAAGCTGTGTCACAATATAATTATCAATTAATCAGTTAGCCCTTTCAGTTTCTAAGTCTACAAGAAACTGTGGATTGGGGACAGTAGAATCAACTGCCCTTTTAGATTTGGTCTCAAACAATGATATTTCAAACTGTTCATCAAAATATAGCTCTTCAAGATACTAAAAAATGTTGGGACATTAATGGGATTTGAATACGAGAGATATAGAGCTCTCTTGATGACGGAGCCTTGGAATCAAGTTGGGATTTTCATAGATGTGAGGAGGATCTGGATCTGGATTAGATTTGGTATATCTTCTGGAAGCCAACATGCTATCAAGAAAAATCAAAAGGACACGACCAACTCACTCAGCCTATCAAATCCTAAACTTATCATTCAGAAGTTTAGAATTATCAGAAGTAAGGGGTGTAATTTGTCCCTAGTGGAGTCACCACTATGTTAGAGCCTAAATCTACCTTACGCTGAAGGAAGGCAAAATTCAAGGTAACCACAAACCACACTCAGTCTGGTAGGTAGCCCTACCAAAACAGGAGAGGGCTCTCTCTGGGTCACGCTCAATGAATAAATAAACAATATGGTCTGAGATGACTTACAATGAATATTGATTTTAGGATAGATAAATAAATATAGAAACAAGAGGCAATTTTTGATAAATGACCGGTTTTTGGGATGTATGGGACCAACGAACAGCATGAGAAGAGAATTTAACACAAAGGCACAGATTACTTCGTGAGGCAAGACAGGCGGAAAGTCTAGCAATTAAATTTGAAATAATGCGAAATGGAAAGATTGTTTAGGAGGGTGAAAAGGGCATAAATACATGAATCCTTTTGAACAGAAGAAGAACACAGAACGTGAAATTTTCCCAAAGGCAGAGCAATAAACATTAATTCTACCTTATCTTAGAAGCTTTCACTGGAAATGAATATGAATGAACTGTGAAACATAACGAAATACATATGAAACAGAAAGAAGATACATTTTCTAAACTCACACCACATGAATCTCTTGAACCAGAGCCGCTGTCGTTCATTAATTCTCTATCAAAATGTACAATGAGTAACTGAGTTTCTCTCCCACAGTCTCCCAGAAATTACAACCAACCCTTTGCAAATGGTTTTTCATAGAATAAATAGACTTTTCCATTAGTAAATGCAACAACCCAAAGTTGGGGAGTTTTTTAAATCATTACAAACTGGAAATGAAAAGCCAACAATTAGTGACAGGTGCAGTGTTCCAAAAATGACAAAACTGTAGCGTAGATTTTTGGGTGACTGCTCGCCTTCCTTTTGCCACTTGGATAGAAGCCAACCTTTAGTGAAAATACTTTTTAAACTTTTCCTTAGGTTCTGGGAAGAATGTAGTGTAAATGAGTGGGCCCACTTGGAGAAAATCGCAAATCGAAATTTCGCGGAGTGGAAGTGATTTTGGCCTTTGGGTCTCTATGCGCCGTGCCCAAAACTGTATGTGTCGGGCCACTTTGGAGGTGGTTTTGAGGTACTTGCTGAAGTCCAAATTGTGCCCAAGTGTGCTTGTTAGAAAGCCCTACCTGTCTACTTTCCAACCCAAGTGGAATTGCTAAATTTGGTGCTCATTTTCCCCTCCAAAAATTCAATCTCCCAAGATTGCTTCATGTGTGTCAAAATAGGGGCAGAGAGGTCATTTTTTGAGTGTTTTTGACCTCTTGAGGACTCAAAACTTGCCCAAACTTCTTGGCCATGCACCAGCAGTCATGATTTTTCATGCCAAATTGAAAAATGTAAATTTTTTTCCTTTTAGAGCTCCCTAGCGTAAGCGCGCGCCAGTGGCGCGACGCACAGGGAGAAAAGCCCTGTTTATGCACAAAAATTTGTCAAATGACCAAAAATGCCCCAAATGTTTTGAAATTTCGGCTAGAGCTTCTCTATGAAGTGCCATGTTGTGCCAAAGAGGATCCAGCCAAGATTCAGAGCTGATCGTACTCTTTTTGCCTCTTTTGACTTTTTGTCGCTCTCCTCAATTTTGCCTTCAAATTCCTTATCCAGGCCTTTGAACTCATGTTCTGTGCCCTGTAGTGATAAACCATATGCCTCAATAATGGTTTTTCCTTGTTGGCCTTCTCTAGCAGTCTCTCAAGGTAGATGTTGATCTGCTCGAGCCAAGACTCTCGGTCATTATTAATCTCTTGCTCTAAGGGAGTGATCTCAATCCTCCTCTGTTGTGCAGATCATCGATTCTCATGGATGTATTGCAGCTCCATGATCTCCTACTGGTCTTCGAGCTATTTATTCCTCTACCCCAAGTACCTGATAATCCACTTAGCCCTCTCCAAATTGAGAGACAAGGCTTGGATCTCTGTATGCTGCTCTTGGATGGTCCTTTTGAGTTTGGCACTCTCCACATTTGTGTCATCATCATGAATGAGAATGAAGTCAGCCTCTCGTTCACCTAATGGCCCCTCGTCATGCACAGGCTCCTTGCCCCTGTCTTGTACCTGTGTTTCCGATGTCGGAGGTGAGGCCCCTTCCACCCCAGGTGGAGATAACACTTGCTTTGCTGCTGCGAACAAATGTCTAACACCTCTCTGATATGTGATGAATACTGGCACACTAGCGGTCTCATGGCACTCATACTGATGAGAAGGACCACCTATCTCATGTTCAACCTCTAATAATACCTGTGAAGTGCCGAAGAGGTCACGGGAGATGAAATCATCCCATGTAATGCCCTGTAATCGCAGCTGATGAACCACCAAAATCTTAATAAGAGCAAAATGATAAACACTGTTAAGTTGCTGCTGAGGGGTTTTGTGCTGCATGAAGGTGTTCATCCTCTCTATGTTCCTACAAATGAAATATGGGATGTTCATCATCTGTACCCTGGTAAAATGCATGAGCAACCTGATGTGATACGCATATAAACGGGAGAACCTCCCCTCACAGCTGGAATATTTCATGATCAACTTCATTAGTGGAGCATATTCATCTTTCAGATATCGGAATGGAAAGACTCTTTTGAGCTGCCTCAAGAAACTGGCCTTAATGTATGTCTCATAATGCTGCCGGTCAACCTTATGTTTCTTGTGCCATGGTTCTCCAACATTCGGTATGCTGGTTGCTAATGAGACAGTTTCAGGTGTAAGTTTGAAGGTGACACCGGCTAAGATAGCATGATATCCATGTAAGTGAAGCACAAAAAGACGAGCCAACTCATGATGAAATTGAACACTAGCCACCTTTTGACAAAACTCAAAACATGACAGATGTTGGAAACATGACATAGCAAGAGGGCAGGCCTGCAATTCTGTAAGGGTGGTTGGTTCTTCCCTAACATGTCTGGCACTTTTATGAGGTCTCTGGGGAGCCTGCTCTTCCAAGGATGAATCACTTTGGGTTTCCATTTCATAATCCGATGAATGCTCAGATGCCATGACTGTTGTATATGGACTGTGCTTGGACTGCCCTTTGATGATGTATGAAAATCTGTGTTGTTATGAATTCTGGAAATTTCAAGGGATTCAAAGGTGATTTGTTGCAATTTGGAGCAAAATCGGGCCTTTATGGGTGTGCGCCACACAGCTACCCAGTACGCCGCGCCATTTGTCTGCGTCGTGCCCATGTTGTTTCAACACTGTGTGGCCGTGCTCCCTTAGTGCCGCACTCCCTTAGTGCGCCGCGCCTGTCAAAACACCTCCAACCTCACTCAAAACCTGCACTAGCTCTCACAATCACTTTGAAATGCTTCTCTCTAACCTTGGTGTGCAAAATGACACTATTTCTTGTGAAAATTCTATATAAAGATATTTTGAGTCATGGTTTTGATTTTTGTTTCTTCAAAACCCACTTTGGTAATGTTTTGTTTTGGCACTTTTTCCATAATTTAATTCAACTCTGTATTTCACTTTTCCCTTTTGGATTTTTAGCTAAAATGATGAAATTTTTGGCACTTTTTTGTAGGGGTTTCTAACATGGCATTTGGCTAAGGAAACCATGACTGTGCCTGAAGAGATCAACTGGACTTTTTTGAAAATTATTACACATGACACACTGTTGACTTTTCTTTAAAATATAGTTTTGAAGAACAGTCGTAATCTGTCAACATGACGATGAAAATCTTTAAATCACAACTTTGTAAGGGCCTCCCTCTGGCCTGCATGGCTTTATTGGACCTAGTTGAATACCAAATTAACTGATCCCTAGACCTAATGAGTGAAATGGCTCTTGTCCATTAAAAGATCGAACATTCACTGTCATGGGCTTTAATAAACATTGATGAAAAGACCTAAGCCAGTAGGTGACAGACATGAGGGGTAAGGAGTAATGACTGACAAGACCCTCCCGTCAGATTATGGCATGCCCCTAGTGAAATGCAGCTGAGTGGATGGAGCGAGACACCTAAAAATGAAATGCAGAAAGAGTTTTGATCTCTGATGGAGGACTGACAAGACTGACTCTAATACCTACAACTGAGATGGGGATCTTTGTAGGATAGACATAGACACCTCATAAGTATCGAGTGTGTTTTCTCTCACTCAGGATGACAGTGATGATGAGAGATGTTATATTTTATGACGATAATTCTATGAGAATATCTCTAGAGGGAGTTGTGTATTCCACTAAAGGAGGATATTCTAGATCGAAAGGAGGATCCTCAGTTAGAGCTTTAGGATGTTGTGGAGCATTCACATGTGGAGGAGCGTAAAGGAGGCTAAGTGGAGGTACAAACTCAACCATAATCTTTGAAAGAGGGGAGAAATAGAATGAGACTGGATGACAAGTTGGTGCAAGATACACAGGAGCATGTGAGAGCTCCTACCACTTTGAGTAGCTAGAGGAGTTCACCAAACAAGTATACTAGTTATATGGAACTGATGAAAAAACTCATTGGTTTTGAGTGTTATCCATTTGAGGAGGAAGTTTCCCAACTTGTGTGAGTAGATTCCACGGTGAGAAGTATTACTCCATTACGAAGAGAAACATATGGGAGGTGGCATCAACACTAGAAAATAAGTCAGTGGTTAGTTCGAGATTGATATATGAAGTGAAGCACGTAGCAGATGGCAGTATCGAGAAGTAGAAAGCCAAATTTGTTTCCAAAGGATTCTCATAGGTAGATGGTGTTGATTATAATGATACATTTTACCCTCTGGCAAGATACTTATCCATCATAATCATTCTATAATTAGTCACGTAGGTGGGTGGAAATGTTAGAAAATTATATATTACGTAGCAACGGAACACATAAAATATTGCAGAAATATAAACATAGAAAATGCATAAAACAAGAGAGACACATATATACGTGGTTCACCCAGTTTGGGCTATGTCCACCTCAAATAGCTAGTCCTTCCTTTCTATTATCTAGCAAAGTTAAGAGACACAACCTACAACAGATCCATTGTAATATCCTCTATTTTCTCTCACAGTCTCACCTCTCTACTTCTCACTCGGAGAATACACATATATTACATAGACTCAATACAATGCCCTCATATGAAGAGAGGGGTTGCCTTCTAGGGGAAAAAAACCCTAAACTAAACATAAGTTCTACTATCAGATCATCCACCTAATGAACGACCTAGATTGACTAGAACTTACTATACTTTTACAAGGGAATTTTACATCTATTTTTAGCTTCGGGGACATTGCCCCCAAACCCCCGTCGGGGGACTGCTAGACCCCGAACACCCCAGCCAGGGGGGATCAGCCCCCTCGGACCCCTACGGGGGGGACAAGTCCCCCTCACACCGCCCCCCACATGGAGGGGTGTAGAAACTTCCTTGAGTATACATCTGAATGAAACAAAGACCTCTAAAAAATCATGCTCCATACTCAATAGGAAGATACACCAAACAGATGAGAAGATTTCCTTCATCAATGGAGTGGTTGACGAAGAGAGTTGTATAGTGTAGCCTAAGGGATTTGATACATTCGATAGGGAGACATGTGTGTAAATGCAAGAGATCCATTTATGGTATCACGCAATCACAATATGCTTAGTACACTCAGATACACACATATATCAGTAGATTGGGATTCACCAATATTGAAGTAGATTCCAATCTATACAAAATTATGGTAGATGGAAAATTGATCATTCTAGTCTTGTACATAGATGACTTGATAGTTACAAGGGATGGGTAGTTGATCTAGTATTGCAAGGACAACCTTGCAAGAGAGTTCAAGATTAAGGACATGGGATTGATGCACTAATTCCTTGGGTTGGAGGTGTGGTAGGGATATGGAGAGTTGTTTGTGGGCAAGAGAGGTATACCTCTGAAATAATTCAAAGATTCCATATGTAGGTCTACAAGCCTATGGACACTCCTCTATCTACCAGCTGGAGGAAGGAGAATACCTCTATAGGAGAGGTAGTAGATTCTACCATCGATATACAACTAGTCAGGTCCTTGGTATATCTAGTGAAAACAAGGTGCGACATATGTTATGAAGTTAGTCAGCTAAGTTAGTTTATGGTGAATCCTACCAAGATTCACTAGAAAGCAACAAAACATGTGCTTAGATACCTTAAAGGTACAACATATTGTGGGTTATTTTATAGGAGGAACGATGGTGTGAATCTCCAAGGATTCACTAATCAAGATTGGGAAGGATTCCATCAAAGAGGAAGAGCACTTTAGGAGCTATACTGAGTGTTGGGTCAACAACTATTCCCTGGTATAAGAGGAAACACATATATGTAGCACTCAACTCAGTAAAGGCCGAGTATATAGTTGTTAGTCAAGTAACATGTGAGGCCATTTGGATTAGGATAATTACTTTTGGTCTCTTGAATTAGAAGATGGATCCTACTATGATTTTATGTGATAATTAAAGTTGTATAAAACTCTCTGAAAATATAGTATTTCATGATAGTTCCAAGAACATTGATGTTCAGTACCATCACTTAAGATATTGTGTGCAGAGGATAATCATGATGTTGCAAATACATACCCACAGAGGAGTAGGATGTAGATATTTTGACAAACAAATTGTAAAGAGGAAAATTTGAGTCTGAGAGGAGAAATATATGGGTGGTGTAAAAACCTTTTCTTTCTTAGAGGGAGTGTTAAAATCGTATCAAGAAAAGGCTTCATTTGACTTGTGCCTTGGTCAAATGAAGAAATTAAATTTTCCACATCAGAGGGATGAGTTGGATTGTAGTTAGTTGGAGTGACTTGCCATTGTCTCCTAGTTAAGTGGGTAAGTTTGAATTATAGGCTAGAATTGGAGTTGTGGATGGGTTGATTGCTAAAATTTAGCAATCTAGTGGAGTTATTGTTAGTTAATCTCTATTAACTAGGCTCTAGTCTTTAGTGGAGTCAATAGGAGTTCAGTTGAGTAGTTATAACAATTTTTAACTAATTGACCTCTGAATTACCTAATCAATTTGCTAAAAAATTAACCCAGGCATGCATGGAATTCAAATTTCCTAATTGGAGAGGAGGAAACAAAACATTGTAATTATTAATTTTATACTAGGTGTGTGTACAATGTTTTTGCATTGAGTAGGTGGTCAATTCCTTCAGTATATGCACATGGAAATAGGGAATTATCCTATTTTTTTCATGCTAATTTCCTTAGGGATTGTGCGACAAAATAGGATGATAGTTGAAGCATATTTTCACTAAGTGTTGGTCAGAGCAGGCCAATGAGTAGGGGATTATAATTTCAGTGTAGGGTGTGCTTATGGATTGGAGCAAGACATTGCAATTAATCCATATCCTCATCTGAATTAACACAGAGTAGCAGGGAGTTTTTTCCTAGTTGTTTTCCACTATAAAATCATTGTGTTCCTTGTTCTTTTATGGTTGCAAGTTATTCCATGTGTTTCTATCCTGTGTTTTCCTTTCCACAAAATAGTAGAATTTTTTTTTGTCTCTTGATTTCAGTTCGATTTCATTAATAGTAGCAAATTTTTTGCAATTTCTATAGAGGTGGCGTTCCCACATGGGGACCACGTGGCATAGTTGGTGAAGAGGAAAGACATTATTGGTCGAAGATTTAAATGGCCATATAATTTTATGTGAATGTCAGATTGAGGGAAATTTATGTTGTGAGAAATATCTCGATGAAGTGGATGTAATGGTAATGTTTTTTTTTTGGGTTTCAAGGAGATTGGAAAATGAAAAAAAAATATACCCCATTTCCATAACAATACATTGGAGGTCTGGCAAATGATAATAACACCTTCTTCTACCCTTAGTATGGGTTATATGATGGATCGGGGGTTTTTATAGAGTGGTATCGGAGATGAGGTTGGAACAATAGGTCTCTAGAAGCAAAGTCAAATTCTTTGGTAAAGAACCACTAAAGTAGTTAAATGTGAGTTCTATCGTCTGAGTTTAGGCATTGAAACATAGATTTTATATTGGCATGTGTTATATGCTATCTGATATTAACTTCTGAATTTATTTTTTGGACAATAATGACCATCTTTTTGTGCCAAGATTACTAAAGTAGAAAAATATGTGTTAATTTTTTTTAAACTAAAATTTATGTACATGTGACAACACATATGAGAACAACAAGGAACGATAGAAGAGTAAAATAGGAATGAGAAGAAAAATGGTACAATACATTTCTAGTAGATCATGACATTGGCATGAAGAGGAAGAACCAGTTTTGAAGAGAGGAGAGGAAAACTCTCCTAATTTGATGGACACATTAATAAGTTTAATGACAAAGATATGGAGTTGTAAAGTTGATAATGAGAAGTTTGTCAAGGAACATGAGAGGCAAATTAAGGTGAATGTAGTCATACTGCAAAGTCTATCATACTTACAAAGACCAAAAAACCATGAGTTAGGGGTTGGCCATAGGGTCAATAACAACTGATTAGGACAAGAGAAACATAAAGAAAGGATTGATGGAGAAGATGGAAGTAGGTTGAAGAGAAGGAATTGAATAGCAAGTGAAGAAATAGTAACATGAGGTACTACATTACGTACTAAAAAGAAAATGGCAAGTACCCATGGAAAACACTCTAATGCTACCAGGAAGAGACAACATCATCATAGGAGAAGGAGGGAAACAAAGTATATGCGAGGGGAGTTCAAGAAGGCCAAGCCACTTACATTTGATGGTGAGATAGGGAAGGTAGAAGATGTTGAAGCATGACTACTTAGAATTTACAGGTTTTTTAATGTACACAACTACTCAAAGAACATGATGGAAAAGGTGGCTACCTTCAACTTGAAGGGAAAGGATTACATCTAGTGGGAGGATTTGAAGAACGTGAAGGATATAATGGAGGATGGACTATCCTAGAAGGATTTTGAGGCATATTTTAGGGACAACTACTTGTTTTACAAGTACTTTGACAACAAAGGCAAAGAGTTATATGAAATCGAGATGGGCCATATGTCAAATGAAGAATACACCACCAAATTCTTGGATATGTTGAGGTACATCCCTTATGTCAGGTAGAGAAAGAAAAAAAGTCTAGATATATATTAGTGGACTACCATCAAACTTCAAAAACTAGATTGATTCACGTGATCTAGAAACATGGGAAAATGCAATCGAAAAAGTAAAGTTCTATTAGGAACATGATAAACGTAGGCAAGAACATAGGGATGATGGAAGTTGAAAGGGAATTAAAAATATAGAGGACATGAACACAAAAATTGGAAAATTTGATCTACAAAAAAGGGTATAAGTGAATTCAGTAATAGCTACAATGAACCCAAACATAGATTTAACACATGTAGTAAAGGGAAAATTACCCATCCCACGGGATATCAATGTAGGGTTGTTGGGGCTGAGACTCTAGAAGGCTGGATTGGAACTAAAAATCACCTAAATAAGGATTTTATATACTGAATAAGATATGGTTTGAGAATGTGTACTAATCCAAAAGCTAGGATAGTGTGGGACATGGCCCAAAATTCACATAGAATATTTGTCGCCATTCACAACAGGCAAGCTAACTATCAGTCACCAATTATCAAGATAGAAAATATGATCTGTAATAAGAAAATATATATTTTAACTCATCCAAGATGCTCTTGTGTGTTGGCCACTTTGACTTATTTGAAATTTTAAAACATCCTCCCTCCAAATATTTCTCAATTGCTTGTTTCCTTATTGGCTTTCTAATCCTTTGAGAACCCTTCATATTTCTCCAACGCATGTACTTTTGTCAACTAGTCAATCGTACCAAGTCGTATTGTTACAATGACTTCCTCGTCAACTAAAAGTTCCACTAATGTATATACAAATGGGAATACCAAATTGAAAAATCTTAATGTGCAACCATCTCATAAAATAGAAGAAAAGTTAGATTAACAACTAAAAAATTAGCCTCTTTGAGGGGGGAACCTCATTTATATTACATAAATGAATAATTCGTAGATGATACAAATGAAAAGGCCTCATTTCTGTATATAGTATTCTAAAGGGTCACAACATAATTAGTTTCCTGAATAACAATAATAATGTAAGGGCACAAGAATAAAAATAATGGACTTTAATGGGGCACAATAATAACAATAAAAATAAGGGGGCTACACTAATAATAACAATAAGAGGCTATAGTATTAGGTATATAACATGCCCCTCTCCTTCAAAAAAAAAAAATCCCCAATGCTTGAGTAGTTCTAGATGATTTTGTATAAAATTATCATCCTAACATGTGGAATCTTCACCAGGAATTTCTTCCACTTGATGAGATACTCTGAAATTTATCGATTTTATATCTATCAGATTCTTATTTCCATGACTAATTCAAGTTCCAATATGGTTTTTCCTTCCTCCTCAAGTTCTGGAAATATTGTTTGAACTGGGAGCTTGTACCTATAACCTTCTTTAAGCATGAAACATGGAAAACTAGGTGCACTAAGGAAGATGCAGGAAGATCCAATTTCTATGCCATAGTACCAAACTTTTGCAACACCTTGTAAGGACCATAGTACTTTGTTGATAATTTATTATCCTTCTTAGCTTTCTTAATGTACATTTGTTTGTATGGTTGTAGCCGTAAACATACCCAGACATCTACATCAAAGATTATTTCATTGCAATGTTGATATGCCTATTGTTTCATTTGTCTTTTTACTAAAGTGAGGTTATCCTTTAAGAGTTGGGGAACTTTTTGTTGATTCTTGATATGATATTACACTTATTGAACATTATAATTTTCCCTTAAATATTATTTAATGAACGTAGGGTAATTTTTATTGTAGTATGGAATGACGTTTTATACCACCATTCAACAAGAGGTAACCACTTGACTCATTGTGTTTGTTTATCAGATACAAAGAAAGGAAGATATCCTTCCAAAAAAAATTTCACTGTCTTAGTGTTCCCATCAAATTGAGCATGATAATATGATCTATGAGCTAATTAAGTACCCAAACAAGGAAATAATCCCATCCAAAAATTTCCATTCAAAATGTGATCTATGTAACTTAAAATAATATTTGGGTTTCCATGTAGCTTTTGAAATGTTTCCATAAATGCAGTAGCAATTGTACTGGCATTAAATGGATAGGATAATTCACAAACAATTTCTTACTTGGTAAGTCTATCAACTGCCACCATGATGACACTCCTTCGTTTAGATTTTGGTGAACCTGTGAGGAAATCCATTGAAACCTCCTCGCAGCATTGAATTGGAATGGCTAAAGGTTGTAACAGACATGGTGTCTTAATTTTATCAACTTTATTTTGTTGTAAAATTAAACATTCCACCACAAACTTTGAATATCAAATTTAAGGCCCTCCCAAAAAAATTCCTTCTTGACTGTGTGGTAAGCTTATAAAAATATTAAGTGCCCTCGTAAGGGAGAGGTGTGCAATTCCACAATAATATTTTGTTTGAGTTGGGAATTCTTACAAAGATATAAGTGATATTTTTACCATTATGAATCATTTTCTATTTAAATGTATAAGATGTAGTGGTATGTTCTTACAACTTTTGAATGAGCATCCACACTTATTCATCATTCTTCCATTCATCCATTGTTTGATTATCCAATCTGGTTGGATAATATAAATGACACAAAGCAATCCTTCCACATCCTCATCCTTTCTTGAGAGTGCATCTGCAATAACATTTTCCTTCACTTTTTTGTAGATGATTTCAAAGTCATAACCCACCATATTTGTGACTCATTTTTTCTACTCTTCTAACGATAATCTTTGTTGCAAGAATTATTTAAGGCTATCATGCCTTTTTTTTTACCTTGAAGTGTCTTCCCATTAGGTAAGGTCATCATTTCTTTAGTGCATGTAGTATTGTGAACATTTCCTTCTAATAAATAGGTTTATGTAAATACTTTCCTCTGATTGGACAACCTTCAAAAGAAATGGGTCTTCCTTCTTGAATTAAAATAGCACCAATTCCATTTCCTGAGGCATCAGATTCCACAATAAAGGTTTTTATGAAGTATGGTACACTAAGCACAATGCTTGGTACATTGCCTCTTTAAGATGTTCAAAGGCCTTAGTTGCTTGTGGAGTCCAAGAAAATGCATCTTTCTTCAATAATGTTGTTAGAGGTGTTGCTATTCTCCCATAAATCTTAACAAACTTGTGATAATACCCTGTCAACCCAAGAAATCCTCTAAGATGCTTTATGGTTGTGCATATTTTCCATTCCTTAATGGATTTAATTTTGTTATGGTCTACCTTAATACCCTCATGAGATACAATATGGCCTAGATATTCCACTTCTTGTACTCCAAAGAAACATTTGGAGGTTTTTTAATATAATTGTTTCTCCTCCAATAGTTTGACTACCCTGTCAACATATTGAACATTATCCTTCCAGGACTTGTTGTAGATTAGTTTATCATCAAAAGTACTAACACAAATTTTCTGACGAAGGGTTTAAAAATGGAATTCATCGAACCTTGAAATGTAGAAGGTGCATTGGTAAGGCCAAAATACATAACCAAAAATTCATAACGACCCTCATGAGCTATAAATGTTGTTTTTAGAATGTCTTCAATATTCATTTTAATTTGATGATATCCTAAATTAAGATCCATCTTGGTGAAGTAAATTTCTGAATTTAATTCTTCCAACACTTTATCAATGACAGGAATGGAAAATTTATCTTTAATAGTGATCTTGTTGACTCCTTATAATCCATACACATGCACCATGATCCATCCTTATTATGCACCAATACTACAAGAGAAGAGAAAGAACTTTTACTAGGTTGAATTATACCAGCGTCTAGCACTTCTAGAATCATACATTCAATTTCACTATTTTGGGCATAGGGATATCGGTAAGGCTTGATGTCTAGAGGAACACTTCTTGGAATAAAATTAATAACATGATCATGATCATGAAAAGGTGGGAGGCCTTTGGGAGTCTAAAATAACTTGGAATGATTGTCCAAGACTTTTTTGGGATCTGGAGAAATAGATGATTTTGATGTTTGAATCTCTAGTGAG
>APFE031191747.1:60647-90697 GCA_000404065.3 Pinus taeda
ACTTAGTTGAACTAGTTGTATTTAGTCTAACTAACAAATACACTAGTGATGAGTGATGTGAATTAGTTATTAATTAATTCACTAATTATTAACTCATGAGTCAACTGAGGAATAGATCAGTTAACTCAGTGCATGGACAATTCAATGGAGACAAGTGTTAGAGATGAGTGAAAGGGCAAGACAGCTGTTAGTTGTGACTATAGTTGTGCATGTGATTTTCATAATCAATGGATTGAGATTGCCAATGAGGATTGTGTAGTGTTACACAAGGGAAATACGAGTTTGGATCAGCCATTCTCATCTATTCTCATGCAGGATTGCGTAGTGGAGGCAGGCAAGCAGCGGAGGAGGTTTGAGCTAGCGATTGATTTAGATTTAAGCTAGTTTGTGTGTAACAGGTGGAGATAGTACTGAGTACTTGTGAGGAGTATTGTACTATGTATTGTTACATGTTCTCAATCAATATAATATACAGATAGTTGGGGGTTTTGAGTTGCATGCTTTCCCCAGGTACATACTATGTTGATATGTGTGATTGATGCTTCAATGTGCGCATGCGATTGTTTCTTAATTCCGAAAAATTGATGATCAATGTCGAGGAGGTTATGTATTATGCATGATTCCGCAAATAGTGTATAATTAGGATAATGTCTGTGAATAAGTGTTATATTATTCAAAATTTCTACACTTCACAAATTCCACTTGCATGTTGAGTTGTAGCTCCAATACTACTTGTACTAACTTCAGAGCCTCCTATAGTTATATGACACCTTTGTGGGTGGAATGTGATACCTTGAGCTTATGGCACTAACATATTTTGGAACTACCTAGTGTGGCATAGTGTTTATCCACCTAGACTATGCCACAAAGTATTTTACCCATGTCAATCACTACATTATATTAAGTGTAGAATTTCATTAATATAGAGAAATAATAATATTGTCACTTACACATCAATTAATCTTCTTCCATTAAAAAAATATTATAGTCATATGAAATACATTAATTTATCACTAACATCATGATATACATGTGCAAGAAATGATGGAAACAACCCTTTGACCTTCTGTGTCATTAATAAGTATCAAATACAATAGATATTCAAACAAAAGGCCCAGTTTGTAGGAATACATAGCTAATAACCCACAAGATGTTGGAAATTAACTAACGGAGAAATGAAACACATAAAATAATGTTGAAGAAAAAAAAAAAAAAACACATAAAACAAGAGAGACATAGATATACATGATTCATGCTATTTGGGCTATGTCCATGGAGAAATAACCATTCCTTCCTTTTATATTATCTAGAAAAACGAAGAGATCCAACCTACAACAGATCCGTTGTAATTTCCTCTTTTCTCTCACATAATCTCCTCTCCCTTTCTTGCTCAAAATAATAATACACAACCATAATACAATTACATCATATAAAATGAGGCTTTATTTATAGGGGAAAATCCCTAAATTAACATAACTTCTACCGTAAGCAAGAAAACTAAACTATATTTGTTTTCACTTTTTTGGTTTTTTTGGCAAAATCAAGTATGCAAATTAATTGTTCTTTTGGATGTGACAGGTGGATGGAAGGTGATTGAGGATGGCTAAAAGACTTATGGAGTGGTTGGATGGTGTGGAAGGGTCCTAGGAGGCTTTTTGTGACTTCCTAAAAGTTCCCCATCAATTCGGCCTCAGAACAGGCCGTTTCAGGAAAACCTACAGGATGATCCTGTAGGAATTACTGGAAACCTACAGGATATGTCCGAGAGCTAATTGTGAGTTGTTGGAGGTGTTGGGAAGCTTGTAAAAGGTGTGTGATGATTGAGATGTTGTGTTAGAAGGTCGAGGAAAATCTCAAGAGTCAATATCCAATATCATATGTGGCTAGATTCAGTCAACGTATCTAGGGGAATTTCAATGAAAAAATGACAAAAAAACTAGTGAGGGTGATGGGGGTACAAGAGATGGTTAGGGTGGATGAAGTGGAAGGCGGATGCTAGTGATGAAGTCTGGGTCTCATCCTAAAGTTCCTGTTGTTCTTAAAACATGTTTTTTTTCCAAGAACTATAAAATAAGCTATATTTTCATAAACTATAAAAGAATGAATCAATTCCCTATATTATGCATGAAGAGAGTGTTGAAGGGAATACAAGCATGAGTGAGATCTTGTTGCATAAATGGAGTGATGGAAAAATATGATAACGAAATGAACCAAATGCTGAATCAACACAACAAACTCCAAAGCTCATGCAAGAACTAGAAATCTATGTTTGTGGGGCTGCTTAAGGGTGTCTTCCTCAAGTCATGGTCTCAGAGGGAGGAAGTGAGGCCGAGGCACCTGCTCACAACCTTACGGTGATCCTTTTTTTCCTTGCTAACCTGTTAACTGAAAGAAGGCACAAATGGAAGAAAACTAACATACAACTAATCTAATCTATAGTGTTGTAATGGAAATGCAAATACTAAGTAAAAGTAAATGAACAATGAAACTATGAATGTATGCTAGCATACATGTACAATAAAGGGAAGCCTTGGCTACTAGGGTTGGGCCCTAACCCAAGAGCTTCAACCCTCTGAGTTAACATAGTGGTGGATCAAAACAAAACTCATTCTTATTATCAAAACAATGGATTACATCAAAAACTGTCACAAGTATTGCAGCTCGAAAATAGAGTAGAGATTTACAATCAAAAGTATGAATGCTACTGAGGTCCTAGGCCTCTCTACTTATACATCTGAAGTCTCCAACGACTTCCTTAAAATTAGGGAGGCTCGACTCCTAAACTCGAGAGAAACTGGTGCTTTTTCTTTCACTTGCTTGGATGCCTTCTAGTCCTCATGATTTGGCTGTTTGCACTCCAAGATGATGGAGGAATATTCGAATGGAGGGGTACTAAATGAGGAGGATTTACCTCCTATAATTCCCCTCCCTTGTCCCATTCTAGTTTTGACCAAGTTCGTTGCCAAAATTTCTTGCTTTCGTCCTTTATTCCTGCGTTAAATGCACATTAGACCACAAAGAAAAATATCCAACTCTAACTCATCGCATAAACAAAATATAATCAAAAGCATGCAATAAGCTGTGAGAATAGTTGGTTTGACTAACATAGGAGGTGAATTAAGGCCCATATAATTACCCAATGATGAGGCTCATCAGATTTTATGCCCAATTACCTACGTTCATCATAATAAGAATTATTTACATTGATTTATTAGAGAACTAAAGATTGTTATTAGAACAAACTATAATCAAAAGGACTTAGAAACATTACCCACATTAATGTTTCTAATGATGACATAAATATTCTTTCTGACATTTGCATATGCTAGAGAAACATGAAAAGAAATGAAACCCTCTTTTTATGAAACACTATAAATAGTGCCAAATAATGCAAGCTAAAACTTCCAACACATTACTTGAAATAGAAATATAGGATAACAATGATTTGTTGACTAGGATGAATAATTCAACTTACATGCACAATTTATTAGAATATGGTGTAAAATGGAGAAATGTAGGAAATTAGTTAGCATCTTATATATATATATATATATGTTCGTCTAATAGTGATATTTTATTTTTTTGAAATATAATGCATATATTCACATTAAATCATTATTTTAGTACGTAAATGAAAGAATTATTGGAAACAAATTTGCAAAGCAATGGATAATAATAAAACCTTGTTTGCCACTATGTTTACATATTTTAATGTGAATTTCATATTTTTTAAAAATAATAAAAATTATAAATCCCCAAAATTAGAATTTGAGACATGGAAAGTAACTTTGTTTATTAACATAGCCAATTAACATTTTTTTTGTGTAGACCTTTCTCCAACCTATACCCTTAATTGATATTGGTGATCCATTCCTTAATGTGAGCAAGACATTACTCCCATTTCCAATAAAAGTGTCTACATATCCAAGTTGTTCAACAATATTTTAGGACTTCTCAACTGCTCTTTCTGATAGATTCTCCCCTTGAGGATAAATTCTTCACAATGAATGCTTCCTATCATGTGAATATACTCTCGTTGAATATTCATATATATATATGATACGTCTTATACAAGTTACCGATACAACATAACTTTCCTAGTTTTCTCAACTTCTATTGCTAAAACCCACTCTCCCTATGCTCGGTCTCCCTTGTTTTTTCAATTAAGAATCTATCTTACATGTTCTTTCATCTTCAAATTTGTGATATCTCCGGACTTGGATTTTATATTGTAAACTTGTATATGGTTAGTGTGTTTATTATCTTAATTTTCAAACGCCTATTTGAAAACAAGTTTACAAGGGTCGCCTCACTAATAAATATTTAATGTAGATTTGTGTTTTAATGCTGCTAATAAAAATAAAATAATATGGAAATTAATGTTGAAGTTACACTTGGATGAAGTGATAAGGTTGCAAGTTAATGATGGAAAACGATTATCGATATTTATTAAGACTTACACATCTCATCTAAATGATTAGATTGTTAATGATGATTCCCTCAAATACAATACACTGTTTTTGGGAACTCGAGTCACCACCTGCGCGCTGGCGGATGAGGTGGAAATAGTTACCAACTACCAATTGCTTGGTTAATGGGGGAATGTTTTTTCGTTGGCTAGATTGAACACACACAGTGATAAACTATGATAGAGACTAAGGAATAAATACAAGAAAGAAAAGAGAACTTGCAAACCTGTGAGCTCGGGGGGACTCTTTGGAAACGAAAAGTCATAGTTGGGTGGAGCTTGGTAGCTCCAGTATTAATTTCCAGAATAATATTTTCAAGTCCGTATCTCAATCACTTTGAATTTTTAGGAGAGGATTTGTTATTATGATTTATGTTTACTATGCAAGTATGTTACTTTGAAACATAATGCTAGGAAATGAAAAAGAGAGTTGAAAACATTTATTTTGAAATAATGGATTTACTTTGGATATTATGTGCATTCAATATAGTGGAATTATAAAGTGGACGAGAAAGTAACACAATAAAATTTTATTGTTATGGACTTAAAAATATCACAAACAAGCATCTTTTAGTATTTAAAGAGTAAAGTATGCAAAAGAGATTGTAAGTTCAGTGAAGTGTTGATAATTAGAAATGGTTAATTTCTTGACTATTATTCCTTTTATTAGCACGTAGGGTTATGCTAACATATATAATACTAAGTGTACAATTAAAAGTACTAATAAAAAAATCTAATTTAGAGTATTTTAGCAACGTAACACACTAGTTTATATAGAGTTTGAAAGTAAGATACTAAGTGCAAAGATACTAAGTGTATGATAAATAATGTATAATTTTTTATTTTTTTTTGGTATATTTACCCTTCACTGATGGAGGTAATATTTTATTTATCGCATTACATTTACATTATTTCAGGGAGTTTAAATTGGAAAATTATAAATTTAACATTAAAATTAATTTGATCCAAAATTTAGTGGATGGTGTCTTAAATCATAATTAATACAATAGGGGACTTATTCACATTGAGGTCAATGGGAAGGGAGATTAAATGGGGTAATTTCAGTCAAAGCCTTTCTTCCCAACCTCTACTAGCCTCTCTAGAATCGATGTATATATTCTAAATAAATTTAAATAATTCGAAAGAAAGTGCGTGTGTATTTGACGATCCCTCCCAACCAGATACAAGGCTTGAAAGAAAATAAGTGTTCAATGATCCCTTATAGGTGTCCAAGAAAGTTCAATAAATCTTAGGTATGCCAACAGATTCAATCATTTAAAGAAAGGAGGTCTTACTTAGACATGTTCTAAGTTTTGTCAATTAAGTGATGCTTAAAGTATTGATCATTTAGTCGACGTGTTGAATCTACTAGTTAAATTTTAATCATATTCATTTTAGCTAGATATTTCCCATATTTTCCGCATTACCTAATCATTATTAATAGTAGGGGTTATGGAGCCTACCATGTTTGATCATTATCCATAGCTGGGTTGAAGGAAGAAAGTTATGAAGGGGTTCACCACATCCCCAACCTACCTAGGATTTGGACCTCTTCAAAGTTCTTCTACAAAATAAACATGAATAAACTCTTGCACATGGCTTATTTATTTACTTATTTATTTTATTTCCAAATGAACCAACGGTTGAGCCAAGATCATGCTCTAATACCATTGTAATATCCCTAGTGGAAAATTTAACAATAGATACCATAAATGAATTCAAACAACATAATAATAGCAAATAAATATACAAACAACAAATTAATATGCAGATAGATGCCAATAAAAATCATTTAGTCATTGTTGGTTTGAGGGGGCTTGACCCAAGTTCAGAGTGTGCTGCACATCAACAAAACCCTCAACTACTGACCCTTTCAGCAATGACCTACAAGAAGGTCACAGTCTCACCCAAAGTAGTTATGGGAGATTGGAGAACTACGTTTCTGTAATTGAAGGGATATTCACAAAGTGGAGTCATCTATTTACTTTTATTGTATATCAATCTTATAACCTTGCATGCATAAGAGTATATCTTATAGGTCTTTACATAAATCAATGAAAAGAATACATAATCGGATACATAACAATAGACAAATAACATACACAGAGATACGATCCTTCACCAAAACTTCTTCTTTATTAAATAGATATTCAATTACATTCACTTCTGTAACCTGCACACCAAGCTGCAGGTGGTCTATGTACTCAGTTGTATACTCTTCAAGGCCTCCACACACTCAACTATGAAGCCTTTGATGAGCACCAGTATTGCAGCAAGAATTCTGCAATTCCTGGGGCTAACAACTTTACTTTATCAACCTGGGGTTCGTACAAAATTGGAGGTGAGAATGTTGTATACAAAAATATATGCAATGGATCCACTCTTTGTCACTGTTGAGCTAGCGATAGACCACTACGGTTTCTCAAAATAGCCTTCTATTGATTTAGAAGAAGTTTGATTACCAATGGGGAAAGGGGAATTTTTCTCTAATTGAGAGAATTGAAATATTACCTACTTCAGCAATGAAAGACTGAAAGAAATTCTTAAAACATGCCACTCATTGAGCTATATGTTAAGAGATATTGCTTCAAAATAATTCTAAACTAACACATGTGGAACCCTAACTATCCTAAGCATGCAATCTGATCTAATCAAACACTTTACTAGTTTGTATATGAATGAACACATCAACCATTTGTTCTTGTCCTTTTTGTGAAAATATGAATGCTAATTCTGCTTGATTGTATGGTAGGTGGGTTAGGTGTGGAGATAGGTGGTTGTGAAGGGTCATATGGCTTGAGAGGTAAGTAGGGGTCTTCTTCTATCTTTGTTGATGCATTTTTCACAAATCGGCCTCAAAACAAGCCACTACAAGTTGTCCTACAGGATGTCCTAATGTACCTACATGATCCCCTGTATTCCTACAGGATCAAGATGTAAGCAAAAGGACTGATTTAGACAGTGGTATCGAGCTTAGGGAAAGTGATTGATGGAAGGAATAAGGCAAGGAAGTGGCTAGGACTTGCTCATAACTCAAACCAAAGTTTGTAGGATGGTTGGATTTTCTCAACAAGCATGGCAAGTTGTTCTTATGAAATGATAACTCATTTTATGGACTTAGTTGGTCTTGGAGATTATGTATGGGTAAGGTTAGGTTGGGCCTACTCACAATATATTCTTCCTGCACTCTTGAAACTCCTGCAATACACACATTACTGGAATTTACCCATAAATCATGTCAAAACAAGAAAGATCTCCATCAACATAAGAAAATAGAATTTCATCATTAATTTTCTTAGTTCATGCATGGAAATACTTGTAGCCTATTGTGAAACACCATGAAATCTAATACCAAGCTAGAGATATTATAAATAAAAACTGCAACCTATCCTTGAAAACTGAAAGATGCTAGCCTAATTAGCAGAAATCCCTAATTTTCATAACAAATCAGAATTCTGTATTTTTAGGGCTGAAAATAGTTTTTCCTTCAAACCATAGTCCCTTAAGGGAGGAGTGAGGCAATAACCACCTATTATCAACCTTTTTGGTCTTCCTTTATCTCTCTAAAGCTACTGCTAAAGCTATGCACAAATGGAAGGAAACTAATCAAATTCACTAATACTTGCAAGGAAACAATGCCAAAATTAGTTCAACACGTAATCTATGAAATAACCTAAGCATACAAGTACAGTAAGAGGAATATCTACTGCTAGGGTTGGGCCCT
Source organism: Pinus taeda (assembly GCA_000404065.3). Classification (NCBI taxonomy): domain Eukaryota; kingdom Viridiplantae; phylum Streptophyta; class Pinopsida; order Pinales; family Pinaceae; genus Pinus; species Pinus taeda. Next base: position 68,840 of record APFE031191747.1, read on the forward strand.
AACCCAAAAACTTCATATCTGTGTGTCAAATCAATGTTGGATAAAGGAAATTCTCATTTTCATTAACATATCAAAAAATACATAATAGTGAATTTCCACAATCCTTCAACTCGAAAGTGCTTAGTTATCTTTCATAAAAGATATGAATCCTAATGAGGGTCTAGGCATCCTTATTTATACAACTGAATTTTCCAACAACTTCCTTAAATCTAGGGAGGCTTGGCTCCTAATCTCAAGATGAATTTGTTTTTTAACTATCACTGGCTCGACTGCTAATGATCTTCATGACTCAGCTACCTACAACTCCGAGCTAGTGTGATTTGATTGAAGGATAGTTGAATGAGTGAGGATTTAATGAGGAAGATCCATCTCCTATAATCTCTCCTTCTTATCTCATTCGATTTCTTGCACCTTAATTAGCCATAATTGCCATAATTTTCTCCCAAAAACTTGCAACCAATGCACATTAGACCACTAGACATAACATCTTACTGTTACTCATTTCATTAAGAAAAATATATTTAAAACATGTAAGAAATTATGAGAAGAAGTCAATTTAGTAAGCTTGGAGGTGTATTAAGGTCCACATATTTACCCAATCATGAGCCTCATCATCACCCCCTACTAAAAGTGTTGCTCATCATTTGAGCAATGTAATCTATGTCCATGTCCTTCATTTCTCTAGTGGCTTCCCTGACATCCCATGCTTCTGCTGTAGTCTCCTCTTCATGTGAATAAAATCTTGCCTTCTCCTCTACCTCTTCCCACTACTTGATTTCTTATTATTCTTTCTTTCCTTCTAGCATTCCTAAAAGAAATGGTGGACTGAGCCTCAAGCCAATCCAATTTACTTTGACTCTTTGGAGAGCCTGCTTATACATGGGGGTTCTATTTAGTGTTTCTCTCATTCTATCAGGAGAACGATATTCTCTGATTTTTAGGTTGTGAGACAAGTTGTTCCATCTCCTTTGGCAAGCTTTGATGATGTCATCTCCTATAAACTTAAACATGTCTTTAAAGAGTGTGACTTCTTGTTCTTATGCATTAAGGTACCTAGATGAAAGCTTGGGATCATTTGCAATGAGGTTGTGGGTGTTGATGACAGCCATTGGGTTAGATTTCTTAGCTCTGATCATAAGGGGTTTTTTCTCTTCTTTTTCTATTACCCTTTTTTTTATCTTTGTATCTCTTGCCTCCTCATGATTAATCCATGATGCTAAGGCCATCAATTGTAAGTCTCCTAGTTTTGAATTTGGGTCCCACACATTTAAATCTATCAAGTCCAAGTTGTTTAGGTAAAACAGAGATATTTTTTCTCTATCTTCAAAGGTTCTTTGATCATAGAGATCAATGAATTGTCTATGGTCCTACAAGGGCATAGTTCCTCTTTGTGGCAAAGTCTTAATTTGGAATTGACGCCATTGTTCCTTGAGATACAAGGCATAAGACTTGGCTGTCTTCCTTCACTGGATTGCCTCCAAGGATAAACTGGCCATAGTTACCAAATGGATTTCCCTTTCCTGTAGTTGTCCCCTTAGTCATGCATTCTCTGCTTCTAACTAAGATTCATCATTTCTTCTTTGCCCCTTATGTTGCTCAGTTATCTTCCCATCTCCTTCAATTTCTCCTCCATGTCACCTACATCCTCCACCCCTTTTGATTTGGAAATTCTCATCCACTTGTGTGTCCTTTCCCTCTCTTATTCAAGTTCAAAGAGTAGAGGAATGGCAAACCTCTGTGGGATTAGCCTACCTCCTTCAATGAACCTGTAGTAGGAGATGAGGTTTGGTTTTTGGACCAAGTTCTCTTAGTTCTTGGTCTTCTTTCTTTGTTTCTTGTTGAGTGGTACCTTCTTGGTCCCTTTTATGTGTTTCTTGTAGGTTTGACAGAGTTTCCTGTAGGATGGGATCTCTTTCCTGTAGGTATGCTTGTGTCTCTTGTAGGAGACCTTTTCCCTCTGATGAGGCTGACCTTGTGACAGGTCTCCTAACATAAGTGATGCGAGAATTGGGAGAGGCTTGTTCTGAAGATCCTTATCCTTCATTTTTCTCTAGAGGAACTGCCTTTTCTTCCTACTTTGCTGAATCTTCATTGGCAATTGTATTTTTGGTGGCGGTTCGAGGTCTCCCTTGTCTAATCCTAGTGCTCTTTCTTATGCTAAAGTACAGTGGGGTTTGTATTTTCCTCTTCCCCTTTAATTTGATAGGTGTCCTGAGGGAAGTAAGAGAAGCTACTGCCTCTTTCTATGTGGCCTCTGGAGATACCCTTGGTGATTCTTCTCCTTCACTGCCTTGAGCTACAGACTTTGGCTCATCTTTATGTCCTTTTTCCTCTTGTCCATTTTCCTTCTCATTTTCTTCTTTGTCTCCACCTTCCTCTTCCTATTCTTCCTCTATTTCTTCACTCTACCCATTTGTCTCTTCTTTTTTTTCTTCCTTTGTCTCTTCTTCATTCTCCTCCTCTATTTCTTCTTCATTTTCAGTAGTAGTGAGGATTTTTTCACATTCAAAAGCTTGAATTTCTCCTCTTGCATGCATGTCTCTGAAGGTTTTCCATGTAATAGGGAGTCTTAGGTTTTGTATAGCATCTTCAAGGATGAGTTTGATCAACCCATTATGGGCTAGTTTTTGATGGTTTCCCTCAGTACTTTGATGCTCATGTTTGTCATTGACTATAGAAGGAAATAGGGTATACTCAATCTGTTTTGAGGAGGTGTGCTCTCTCCAAATCTTAGTTGTTGGAGGAGTCTAAAGTGATATCCATACACCACACTATATCTCCCTTCACATGATATGTATTTAATGAGGTGGTAACTAAATTCATTCCAACGGTATGGAATTCTTTCCCTTCTGACCCCATTCTTTTCCTCCATTGGCTCCTCCCCTTCCAAAAAGAATCTTTTCTTTGCAAGCGTGTTGTTACCTTGTCTTGTTTTCTCCATGGTATAGCTAAAGGGAATGTAGTGATTTTGCTTATAACTTCAAGGGTAATTACTAATTATAAGCCTTTCACCACAATAATGGCATTAGTCCTAGTGAGGGGTATGTGTGAGAGGGAAAATTCTCTAGCCACATCACATTGTATCATCTCATCCTCTCAAAGAACCCCATCCATTGGTGCGTTGTGAAAATTTCCACTACAGGAGGATGATGGTGGATCCTTGATGTGTTTGTGAAATCTCTCTTGTTGAAGCCTCATGTCATCTTTCCCTGGTAATTGTGGGGGCTTGTGAGGATACAATTTAAAAATCCTGGTAGGTGAGGGATGTATGAATGTTAACTTTTAGTGACATGCAATACAACTCTCATATACTGCAATTTCCTTTATCAAATTGAGGATTTTTTCTTATTTCAAATGGAAAACATGGAGAGTATAACTCCTACCTCTCTTTGTTACGTTCAGGTGAGGATAACCTTTGATTTCACTTTCCTTAGTGCTTACTGATAGTCGTATAGTTTGATTTGTCCATATTCTATAGGTTTCCTATAGGTTTCCTATAGGTATCCTGCGTTGTAGATGTTGATTGTCTCCTATAGGTGTTGCTTCAGGAAGGCCAAGAGAAACCTCTTCATTCGATGAATTCTTGAAATTGCTAATGCTCTTCTTGTATGGGAATCATTATTTTATTTCCATATATGGTTGATCATGTGGGGTGGTGTGCTGGCTGTCTAAGTATGAGCAGCTCCTTTTGGACCGTTGGTCCCACTATTAGTCCATCATTTCACCTCACCTCGTAATTATATCCCACTCCTTTCCTTCGTAGCTTAATCATTTATGGATTTTCTCCCTTTTTCTTCTAATTTGAATTTTGCTAAGTGTGGAGTGGTCTAACTATTTTATTCATGTCAACTGGCTGAAGGTGGCCAAGTTAACTTGCCACCTTTACTCGTAAAATCAACTCTCACATAATCCTACAATTTTGATCATATCGTACTAACGAGAGAGCATGAGTAAGATGACATACATGTGGGTAATATGTTTTGATGATGATGCATGTGGAGAGTGATGCTTCTCTGTTGTGTTTTTGCTGCATATTCTTCTATGTATTTGCCTCTTTTTATGCTTGTTTCTTTTGATTTGCAGTTTCTGGAGAGTGAAGTTGATGATCTTGTTGTTCCTGTTGAGATCTGGAGAAGCTTCCTCATCCTTGGAATCCTATTGTCGAAGATGGCTGCAAACTGTGAGGTTTCCTTTATGGGATAGGCTGCTACAGGATTTCCTATAAGAAACCTACATGATCCCCTATAGTTGCCTCTCCCTTAATCTTTCATACTTTTCTGAAGCATGAGGGATGTTGAAATGAGTAGAGAAGGGTGGTAGTGAATGGTAGGTGAGAGATGTTTTCTCTAAGTGTTGTTCCTCTTTCCCTCTTATCTTTCTCTTCTATTTGTTTTCTTCCTTTTACAATCTATATTTTTTTGAATTGATTTCTTTGATGGATCCAAGGGTGACATGGTGATGAAATGAATGGATAGGATGTGGTGGACTGAATGATTTTTTTATCCAGACATAGGCTAGTCATTCCTGTTCTCTCGGACTAACTTTCTTGGGATTTTCAAGGCCATTGTAATTCGTACAAGAAACTCCTGTAGGTTTATAGGGAATCCTGTAGGATTACAAGGAATCCTATAGAAAACACAGATCTTGTGTAAGATAAGCTGGAATGGCTCATAAGTGGAAGAATAGGTGAATAATGAACGATATGAGATGGTTGGATTGAAACATGGTTCTTGTAGGTCCTTTTATCCCTCTCATGTTGTGCTTATCCTCCTCTTGCTGACTTGCAAAACGAAATTTCCATTTTTTTGTATCTTTGTTTTTGTTTTTTTGTTTTTATAAAACAACTAGTTTCCCTCCAAGGAGGTTTTCACCCTAGTTGCCTACCACAGGTGCCTTAAAAGAGGTTTTCACTGAGATATATTTTTATTTTCTTCTATATTTTTTTGAAAACACCCTTGGACCACCTCAAGAGGGTTTTCAACCCAACAGTGGGACTGAGGTGCCTCATGGAGGTTTTTTTTTTAATTTAATTATTATAAAATTTAAATATTTTTTAATTTTTTTTTTTTAGGGACTTGTGGGGTGGAAGTTGAGACTTGCTCCACCACCATCACTGTCTTGCTGATGCTATTGATGAATTCTTGCTTTGACAAGGGCTTCTTGTATATCTTTAATCTATACCCATTGATAAGTAAAGGGATAGCCTCTGCATCAATTATTCTTATCTATACAACATCATTGTTGGGAACAAGTTCCCCTAAGGACAGTTTTGAGGCTAAAAGCCCATGCTTTGGGTCAATTTTGTAATAAAGTAGTAAAGTCTCCACATGTTGTGGTCACGGAGCGCAAAGGTGTCAAGAGTCATAAAGGGTTGTCCACCCTTATTTTGTAAAGTGTAAAGTCCACTGTAAAGATCTACCCATGGTCCGCGGACCATGTGATTGTATAAAAAGGAGCTAAGTAATCTATAAGTAGTGGTAAGAAGACAAGTCTTGGAGTCTTAGTAGAGAAGTCTATGTTTTTCGGGTGTTAGCATAGGTACAGGCTCTACAGCTGAGTGTGCAGAGGCCTAGGGTGGAATTCTGCAGCTGAGTGTGCAAACCCTTGCAATTGTGTGCACAGGGCAGATAGAGTCTGTAATAATATGAAGATATCAATAAATAAAAGTATTCTACAAATTATGTGTATTTATTTCCTATTACTACATCTAGTTATACTGCATTTCATGTTTAATTTACAATGTTTATGTGATGAACGAATGTTTGTGATTATATTGGTTAATTGAACACAAGTAAGAATATCATATTACATTACACTAACTGTGATTGTTTACTAAGATAAGTAAAACACTTAAGATAACATAGGAATCTATACAATATGATGTCATAGTAGCGCGAAAGTGTTTGGATCGTGGGTTAAGGTTGCATGAAGGACAATCATACACCTTCGTAAAGGTAATGAAGGGTAGAAAAAAGGGCTAGACTGATAGAGCCCTAAGGATTAGTGACCTATGTGAAAGTAGGAAAAGAAGGTATAAACCAACATCATGGCCATCTCAGGGTGCGGAAACTTGGTTCCAGCATCCCCCCATACTACTTTGGGTGAGACTTCGGCCACGCTCCCTGGGTTGATGCTGAAAGGGCCAATAGTGTAGGGATTCGTTTGCCTAACTAATGCTGAACCTAGGTTAGGCCCCACACAACCAACAAATGGTTCCATAACTGGGACCGGAATCTGCATGAGACATGTGTGATGTCGTATCACTGGAATCCAACTACGAAAGATATTGAAGGCTAGTTGGATAGGAGGATCCATGAATTCGCGGCACAGGAGAACAAAAATCTGAGGCTAACAAAGGAAGAGTGGCTGGTTAGGTACCTATATATAGAATCCATGAGATATTTTTCTGTTCCCTTCCAGTTGAGTTATACGAGTGGATCATGAAGCTATCAGATAGACAACAAAGGTGGAGACTAGATGGTCATATTGTTTGGACCTCAAAGTTGGTACAAAGACTGGAAGCCGCTAAGGATAAGATCTCTCGTGTTGTCGATCATTGACTCTATCACACCATAGGAGGATTTGTGATAGAATTCGTGGTCGATACCTTAGTTAGTTACGGCTAGCTGGAGTGACGGTTTTTCAAAGGTCTACGAGATAAGTACTTAAAGTCTTTGAATACCTGGATTAAGATGTTATTGTGTGAAAAACGGGTTATGCAGCTACCTTGATGTTCGAAGCTACGTGAAGTGGAAAGTCTTGTAGAAACAAAGGAAGAAGGTTATGAATATAGCCCACTGATCTCACCCCCGTTGGGTGATGAATAGGGAGTAGCGCAGGCTTCTCTGCGAGGTGCAGTTTAGTTAATAAGACAGGGACTCCCGTGATTGCAACCTCCATCTACACCACCTCCCACCTCACCACCATCACCTATGACTTCACCCATACCACCACCACCTCCACCACAGTTTAGCATGGCAAATTCAGTGAAGCTACCTTTGTTTAAAGGCTTGGGAAATGAGGGCCCAGACTAGTTTTGCTTCATCGTGAAAGATGTACGAGAAGCTCAGGGTGTTACAAATGATCACATGAAGAAGGCAACATTGGTTAGTGCTTTGCAGGATCATGCGCTAACTTGGTACATCAATTACTCTAATGATAACCCAAGCACTGGAGTGGCAGACATCTAGAATACATTGAATAAAGAGTCTAGTAGGCATAAATATGAGGCACAATTGATTATGGGGTTCAAGGAAATCGTGAGGAAACTAGGTGAGACACCTTGGGAACTGGATCAAAGGTTGAAGTGTAAAATGTGTGAAGCTAATATGAACATAAAATATGGACAACACCACGAGTGGTTGGTGGCTTCGCTCTTGCCACACCTAAGGGTTACACTGTCACAACAGAAGATTACAAATCAGGAAGAGGTCTTAGAGATTGAAATGAGACTGCATGAAACACCAATGCAAGATCTGAATTTGGGGGTTCAGCAGATCCATGTGTAGTTGCAAAATATTTGCCTTGAAATGCAAAGTTTGGAGCAAGACAAAATAGTTCAACAGGGGGTGTGCAAAGAAATATGGTGCCTGAAATGTAAAGGTCAGGAGCATGATAAAGATCACTGCCTATTCTTTGCCAACTATATTTCAGGAGGAGGGTCAATGGCTTTAAGGCCGGAAGCCCAGGAAGGACCGAGCACGGGGTCTGCATTGTGGTGTGCTATATGTCAGGTAGAAGGGAAACTATTAGAAAATTATATATTATGGAGCAATGGAACACATAAAATACTGTAGGAATATAAACACAGAAAACGCATAAAACAAGAGAGACACAGATATACGTGGTTCACCCAGTTTGGGCTACGTCCACCCTGAACAGCCAGTCCTTCCTTTCTATTATCCAGAAAAATGAAGAGACACAACCTACAACAAATCCGCTGTAATATCCTTTGTTTTCTCTCACAGTCTCACCTCTCTGTTTTCCGCTCACACACATAGAATACACATCTATCACAGCCTCAAATACAATGCCCTCATACAAAGAGAGGGGTTGCTTCTAGGGCAAAAAACCCTAAACTAAACATAAGTTCTACCGTCAGATCATCTGCCTAATGAATGGCTCAGATTGACTAGAAATTAATATACTTTTACAAGGCAAATTTACATCTGTTTTTAGCTTCGGGGGTGCTGCCCCCGAGCCCCCTCCGGGCGACTGCTGGCCCCCGGGCCCTCGGATCCCCCCTGGACCCCCGTGTGGGGGACAAGTCCCACCCGCACTCCTCGCGTGGAGGGGTGTACAAACTTCCTGGGGTATAAATCCGGCTAAAACAAAGACCTCTGAACAATCATGCTCCACACACAACAGAAACATACGACAAATAATTTTCATTTGCTACAGAAGTTTGTACAAACACTGCAACAACTGCTCTACAACTTCTACAGGTGAGTAGGGCATGATGAGTGCAACTGTAGAAGTTATCAACTGATGATGGAAAGAACACCTGCCTATAGGGTTCAGGAAGAAACATGGCCCCCTGAACAGAGCACAGGGATGGTGCGAACATGCTTTGAGGGATGCAGATGAGGCCGAGGTAGAGGAGGACCTAGCAAGGTCAGGGACAGCTAATCAGCTACAACTGTGGAGGACCGAGACACTATGTCGGTGAATGCACTAACCTAATGCGACTATCATGTAAATATTGTGGTGATTGTGATCATGAGGTAGAAGATTGTCCTATGCTAATAGCGAGGTTACACAACAAAGGAGTGCTACCACTACAGCTGACTTAGAACCTACAGATGATGAGTTTTGAGCCTCGCGAAGAGGATCCAAATGTGAATATAGTGCTCGGAAGTGGAATTTCAACTGGTGATGATAAGGGGAAACAACCTGAAGACAACACATGGGTTTGCAAAGATCCATTGAAAGAGGTTGAATTTGATTTGGATCACACTCACGAAATGTTCATGGAAGCAAAGAAGAGCTTTGTTGAGGCCTCTTCCTTAGGGAGAAAGGATAATCCTCACCAGGAAATGGACCCTTCTATGCTTACGATCTCTCTAGAGACCTTCATGAAGCTGCTACGTAAAAGCAAGCCTATGAAGCAGTTACAAGAACTTATAAATTGATGCGCCAGAAATACTCCGGGTGAACCACGTGTGGTGCGGAAGATTGGTAAGCATAAAGAATGGATAGGATGAGAGATGAGACTAACCGCACATATAGGAGAATATGAAATGGATCAGGTTATTTTGGATCTGGGGTTAGACGAGAACATGTTACAAAAGCAGACTTGGTAGTGGATGGGAATACTCGCACTATAGTGGTCTTAGATTTAGTTAAGGATTGAAAATCAGCAGAAGATCATCCCCATGGGGTGGCTGCAAGGAGTGACTGTATATATTGAAGGCGCGAGTGCATTGGCTGACTTTGAAGTGATATAAATTATGGATGGAAGTAACCTCTACCCTGCGCTTCTTGGCATTGATTGGGCCGCTGACATGAATGGGGTAATCAACCTAAGGATGTGAAAGATGATATTTGAAAAGAAATTGCTCTGTGTAATAGTACCCCTAGATCATGTTGAAGGATCGCGCTATACTGAACCAGTCTGTGATTACGAAAGTGATGACAATTTGGACTAGATATACAAGATAATAGAGCGAGACCAAGGTTGGGTGAATCCGATAGCGGATGGATGAATTACATGGGATCGCGTGAGTTCCTGCCCTTCAGACTTTGATGAAGAATTAGAGCGCTGATAGAATCAGATACATGAAGTAACCATGCTAAGTTGTAACATGATGACCCGGTCATTGCACTATGTATCGTCATAGGTAAGAAATCTACCCATGTATGATGGCCTGAATGATGTAGATGTATTTTCAGATTCCTTTGAGAGGGAGGTACCAAAAAAGGAGTGCTTCCAGGATTTGGACTGGGTACTACGCGCTACGCCTTCAAGATGGTAGGGTATGCACAAGGGTATCTTTGATGATTTGTGCGATTGTAGGAGGATGATGAGAACACGCTTTGGGAAGCTGAAGCTATGAATATGATGGGAAGGATGATCGACGTGAAAACTTGGCCATATGGGCTAAGGCTTATGGAACAAAGCCCCAACCTAAATGGGTGCACTTGTTCTGTCATACCTTGAATGTCATCCTGATGAACTGGTACTTGGAGACAGAGCTCTGCCATGGTACAAGTGAACGAGATATTCTTCGAAGGATTTATATTAACGTTGAACTTCAAAGATGGGTTTTATTGTATTGACGAAGCACTACAAGAAGTTAAAGTAGCAATTTTTAGGATACCACAGGATCCTTTAGATATAGTTCAGCCTGATTGGACTACCCAGCTGAGCCATGTGCTAGAATGCTATGACGTGACTACTAAAGAAGAAGACCAGGATCAAAGAAAGATTAATATCCTTGAAATTGAGGGTCACCACGAGGTCGAGGAACCACATATTGAGAATATTGATATAACCATGCCAGTGAAAACAAAATAGGTGAATATTGGTATAGAGGGGGAACCCAAATTCCCGAAGATTGTAGATTACAAGGATGACCAAACAGTAGATAAGGTCACTGAATTGCTCTACGAATACCAGGATTTGTTCCCTACCAAGTTTATGGAGCTAAAGGGGATAATAAAAGACCTCGGTTTTATCAAGATCATGTTAAAGCCTGACGCAAAGCCGGTTAAGCAAACAACTTACCCTCTCAATCCAAAGTATAAGGAGAAGGTCTGCTTAGAGCTAGCCAAGGTGCTTGTGGCAAGTATCATTGAGCCTGTAGAATAATCTGATTAGGTAAGCTCAATGGTCGTACAATAAAGGAAGCCGAAGGATGAAATAAGGATATCCTTGGATCTCAGGAAGTTGAATGACGCTTGTGTACATGGTCCTTTCTCGACTCCATTCACTAATGACGTATTCGATAATGTAGGTGGCCAGGAAGTATACTCCTTCGCTGATGGGTTCTCTAGCTACCATCAGATTAATATCATACCTAAGGATAGAAGCAAGATGGCCTTCGCGACTCAATGAGGATGTTTTTTGTAAAATGTCATGCCTTTCATATTGAAGAACTTGCCTACGATTTTTTTGCACGTAGTAATTTCTGCATTCAAATAATTCATTCATAAGTTTCTAGAGGTGTACTTTGATGACTGGACTGTGTTTGGGTTGGCGAACTCCATGTGGAAAGTTTGTGCCTGATGCTAGATACTTGTCGAAGGTACTAGATTGTGCTCAATCTGAAGAAATGCCTGTTTTGTGCTCCTTTTGGGACTCTGTTAGGCCATGTGGTTTGTAGATAGGGACTGATGGTAGATCTCGTGAATATCATAGTGATACTTAACATGGAGGTGTAATCACCTGGATTGAACCTCAGGCCAAAGGAAGGCAATGCCAGGGTAACCACAAACCACGCTTACCCAAGTAGCTAGCCCTACTAGGCTAGGAGAGGGATCTCTCCGTAAGGATCTCAACCAAGATGAATGGATCAAGAAAATTATATTAGGCTAGGTATAGTAGCACAAGGTTTGATTTGATTTTTGAAAGGATTTTGCTGGATCAGGAGGAGCCAGACAGTTAGGGCTAGGAAATTAGGTCAGAATTGTAGGGTGTTCAATGGGGAAAGGTAGGTATGAAGCTTAACACTCTAGGGTTTGATGGGTGAGGTGCTTCAAGATTGGTGAGAAGCTAGGAAGAGCATGTGATCATCATGGATCCTTCCTAAACTATAGAAAACATAAACTGTGAATATTTTCCCAAAGTAGAGCATTAATGTTATGGATTCTACCTATCAACTTGAAAACATCCACTTAGAAGCAATGAAATGATTAATGAAGTACATAAAAAATTTAAACATATGATCACAAGAGAGGAAACTGAACTAAACACCATACCACATGTATCCCAAAGAAATAGCTACATTTTTTTATTAATCTCCTGCTAAACTGATACAAAATGATGTCTTTTCAAAACCTAAGCATCCAGCTGAGTCTAACCCTTTACAATGAGAAAGAAGAAGAAGATATAGACATTGTTTCAACCTCCTCCCATTCTTAGGGGTTGAATCCCTAAGACAAGGAGATAATCTAACCAACACTGAACAAGAAACTAGAATCTAGGCATCCTAGCAACTTGCCTCTAAAAGCGAGGAAACTGATTCATTTATGCTCAAAATGACTTTTAATCTAATGAATATGCCAAATTATCCATCATTATTACAATCCAAGTCATCATTTACATTAGTAAAACATCCTCCATGAGATAAAATCCAAGATCACAGTCAAAACACAATGAAATGGCAATCCTGTGCAAAATTTGTCCTATGCGCAGTGCCACCGATCCTACGCACAACGCCAATTTCAGGTCCCTTTTGGAGGCCTTCCGTGTATCCAAATTGATCTCATGATAGCTCATTGGAAATATCTTCAAGTCTAATTTCCAAAACATCTAGAATTCCTTAATTTAAGATCATTTGACCCCTCCAAATTTGATTCTCCCAAGACTACTTCTGTGTGTCCAAAAAGTGGCAGACAGGTCATTTTTGGGGTGTTTTTTGACTTTTTGGTAGACCAGTTCTGCCCCAAAAACTTAGAAAATGCATAGGGTGCATGTATTCATCGCTCTAAATCCAAAAATTTAAGCCATTTGTCCATTGGGTGCCCCTAGGAAAATCACAGCACCAGTGGCGCTATGCATAGAGCCAGACTTTCTATGTTTTAAATTTTCAAAATTTGCTAAAAACAAAAACTCCTCCAAACTTGGTCAAAATTGGTGAGTAGCACCATCTCCAAGCATCTTTATGAGCTAAGGAAGCTTCGGCAAGTAGCCTAAGCCTATACTCCTCTTTTTTTCCTTTTAGGGCCCGTCTTAGCCTTGCTTTCATGTGTTTGACCCTTATATTACAAATTTTGTTCTCCTGTAGTGGTAGACCATGTGCTTGATGATCTGGTTGTCGCTATTGGCCCTCTGCAACAAATTTGCTAAGTGCAAATTGACTCTTTCAAGAAAAAATTCTCTATCACACTTAATTTCCTTCTCAATTGGAGTCAAAGTGACTAGTGCTTCTTCCTCTTGCCTTGCTGATTTACCCTTGTCACTTTGTCTTTTTGTCTTGAGAAGTTCTAGCTACATGAGGACCTGCTTATCACTCAATTGCTTGTTCTCTTACTCCAAATATGTGATGGCATACTTGGATCTCTCCAAATTGTCCATCAATGCTTGGATTTGAGCCTCTTTCTCCTATATGATGATGTTTTCTATTGTTTCTTCATCTCGAACCTCTAAGTCAATTGTCTCTATGCCATAATGAATATAATGCTGTTATGGCTCATCATGCTCTGTCAAATCAAGGTCTCTTTCCTCCTCATCATCAAGATCTTCCACCTACATCTTTTCTTTCCCTTTCTGCAGTTGCTACACCTGTTCCTACTGTGTTGATGAAGAAAGAAAAGCCCCTTCCACACCATATGGAGCAACCATTTTCCTATGAGTTGATGAAGAAGGCAATGTCCCTTCCACACCAAGTGGAGAAAACACTTTCCTATCAGCTGCAAACAATTTTCTTGTGCCCCTATGGTATGTTTGCAGGTCTCAGGAACCTCAATGGTTCTAGTTTCTTTGGCCTTCTTATCTTTCTTCACCTAAGCACTACCAGAAGGTCTTCCTGATTCTTGAGACATTGGTGGAGGAATTTGAGGACCCCTGAAGATGTCATGAGAAATAAATGTCTCCTAGGAGATGTTGAGGAGACTAAGATGATGAAGCACAATCATTTTGATCAAGGAATAGTGGTAGAGACGACTCATCTGCTGAGGGTATGAATTTTTTTTTACAAAGTAGGTCATCTTCTCAATATTCTTGAACATGAAATAAGGTAGATTTAACATCCTCACCCCGGTAAAAATGCATGAGAAGCATGATGTGATAGGTGTACAATCTCAAAAATATGCCCTCACAAGTGAAATATTTCATGATGATTTTCATCATGGGGGCATACTTGTCTTCAAGGAACCTGAAAGGAAAAAGCCTTTTTGATTCATTTCTGTACCTAGGTTTGATGTAAGGCTCATAATAGTGTTCATCTAGGTCCTGTGCCTTGTACCATTTCTCTCCCACATTTGGAATCCCGGTTGCATCTGCAATGATTGAGGGTGAAACTGTGAATGTCACCCCAGCAAGAGTCACCTTGTTGTCATGAAGATTGGCCACAAAAATCCTAGTGAGCTCAATATGGTGTTGAACTCTCTCCACCTGCTCACAAAACTCATAGCAGCCTAGATGCCTGAAGCAAGTGATAGCCAAATGAGAGGAATGCAACTCTTTGAGTTTTGATGGCTCTTCCCTAATAATTCTACCTACCTTGTGTGGTTTTCTCTGATGCCTAGGTCTACATGTTGAACTGTCACTGCTAGTGTTTTCATCCTTCTAATAGTCTCTGTCTCCTCTGTCCATGTTTGCAAATTTTGAGGTTGTGCACTCCTAGAAAATGGATGGAGGGGGTGAGTAAGAGTGATTAGGAATAAGTTAAAGGGACATGATCTTGTGAGGTATTTGGTGGGCTAGGTAAACATGAAAACGAGTGGGAGGGTATGAATCATGAAAATGAGGGACAGGGGCTTGGGTTTTTGAGGTATTTCTTTTGGGATGAAGGACAAAGGGATGTGGAGTGATATGGGGGAGAGGTTTAAGGTTTTTATTCATAACTAGGGGAGAGTATAGGGTTTTTCATTTACCATGGGATATTATCCTCAAATGCATTAATTGCAAACCAATGATGAGGTCAAGGAACAGTACTTAGTTGTTTGAGGGGAAGGAAGGCAAAATATGATGTTTTTTACGGTGGCATGAGGTCATTTGGCCCTTGCTGGCACTACGCACAACACCCTCTTGTATGGGCAGCGTAGTTGTTTTTTCCACTAACAAAACCGTTCTATGCGCAACACTCAGTCTCTATGCGTAGCGCTCCGACCTAAACACGCAACACCACCTCCAATTGCCCTAGTGAGAAGCGCCAATCTCCCTAAGTGGAGCACCACTTCTCCTTGACCCAAAACTTGCTCAATTTCTCCTCTCTTCACTTTTTGTCTCTTTCTTTGCCAAATAAGAATGGTAAGCTTGAAAATGAAATGTGACATCTTATATAGGAGTAAATTTTGATTTTTCATTAGAAAAACCGACTTTCTAATGTTTTGGACCTTTTCCAAATCATTATTTTAATGTCTTTTCTTCATTATTCCTTTTCAGGTGGATGATGCTCAATTTGAACTGATTTTTTGTAGTGGTTCATTGTCTTGTAGCAAGGAGAGATGCATTGATGTAGTCGGGATCATTTATTACATCAAGGGACTCAAATTACATAAAAATATAGATTAACCTAAAATACTTTGTTTTCGCCTCAAAAACACGTTTTTGAGGTGAAAATTACATTAGTTAAAGAGATAATTGTACAATGCTTATGGCTTACTAGCAATCACTCTTGATTTATTTATCATCCTCATATTGTTTCTACCCTTTATCTACACTTAAATCATGCCTTTTACCTTAGAAATGAACCCTAAGACCTAATGAAAACATGCCCTAAGACCTAATGGAAAGATGATTGCATTTGACTTTGAAACTATGACTGAATACAACTTGGAGATGGGTCAACAAGTGTACTTTATGAGGGAAAAATTGGGTTTTCTGAGGAGAAGACAACCATAAGTGGACTAGCTTGACATGACCTAATGAAATGATGCAAAAATTCCAGTATGAGACCCCTAAAATGAAAATGAAAAGAGAAAATTTGATCCCTGATAGAAGTCTGTAGATACTGACACTAAAATTGGCCTTATTGGGGATGGCAACTCCTTGGAGGTGTCAAGAACATTGTAGACCAAGTGCCTAGTTGTTTGGGCCAATATGGTCAAATAAACAAAGACTGAAAACTCTCCCTTTTTTTTTACAATTTTGAAGAATAATGACTCAATACAAACTAAACACTGACTCATAACCAACTCTAAACTCACTCAAAAAAAAACCAAATAAACTCATCACAAATCATTCAAGCTTTATAGCCTTCTCTTTGAGCCCCAAGCTCATATGACATTGTACCTTAAATCTTGTATAGAAAAGTAATTCAGTATATACAATGACGGTGAAGAAACTTCTCAGAATAACATCAAAACTAGTAGTGTTTCAGGAGCCTACCATTCACTGGTTCTCTTAAGCATTCTTGACCATACATTTCCTTTAACAAAAATGCATTCTATCCTCGATAGGCTAAGATTTGATATGATCCTTTCCATATATTGTCAAACTTACCATGCTTTCCTTTCTCTTCATTTTGTGCATCCCATCAGGGCACTACATCTTCTAGCTGAAACTTTTCTGCCTTGGTTTTGCGGTCATAAATCTTCTTTATCTTCTCTTGCATCCGGAAAGTGATTTGAGAAACATATTCCCCTGTTCATTGAAGGTGAATCAATTTATTGATCTTGTGTTGAGTATCATCCTCTTCGCTGTCAGCTTCTTGTAATAATCTCCTGACTGAGATTGCAAGTGATGTAGGAAACACCATATCAGTACCATAAACCAACTCAAAAGGTGACATGCCTATCGATTTCTTGCTACTTACTCTGCTGGTCCACAAAGCATTGAAAAGCTTTAGATGCCAATTCTTTTTGTTTGCCTCCAACATTTTCTTGATAATGTTCACGAAGGATTTATTTGATGCCTCAGCTAATCCATTGCCCTGCGGTATTATCTCGTGGAATGACACAATGTGATATTGTACTTGTTGCAAAATTTGACCATCCTCTTTACCTTAAATGTCTACATTATCTGTAGTAATCTTGTGAGGGCAACCAAAATGAGACAAGATATTAGGTTCTAGAAACTAGATAATTACCATGTCTGTGGATTGCCTTGTCGAAATGGCTTCAATCCACTTGGTGAAGTAATTGATAGCTATCAAAATCCATCTGTGTTGTGCTGATGGTGTAGGATGGATTTCTCCTAAGAAATCAAGTCCACACTATTGGAAGGGTGCATTTAATTCAATTGGCTTCAGAGGAAGAGGAAGTAACTTCCTTTTTCCGTGAAAAAGTTGACATTCATGGTAGCTCATGACTGTCTTATATAAATCTGAAAACAAAGCTGGTTAATAATATCCTTCTCTCAACATCTTGTTAGCTATTATTTTCCAAAACAAGTGACTGCCACAATCCCCTCTATGAAAATCATTCATTGCCTACTGAGCTTCATCTTCAACCAAACAATTAAGAAGAAACCCTCCTGGGTCTTTCCAATAGAGAGCACTATTTAAAATGTAGAATTTTGTAGACTTTAGTTTTAGTGATCTACCTTTACTTCTTGACATTCCAGGAGGTGGCGAAAGATGGTGAAGAAAATATACTATATCTGAATACCAAGGTGATTTGAGAAATATCTTTGACACATGAATGAGTGTGCCACCATCTTTGTCATCTGACATTGCTACAATGAGATTTATGTCTAGATCATGCTGATTTGATTCAGCCATCAATTTTTCCAAGCCTTGTCCTTTGATCAATTTGGTAAGCTTAATCTCAAGATTGTACTCCAACATTGTTGTTATCCACCTACCTCTTCTTCCCTCCAGATTAGTTTGCATAAGAACATCTTTGACAGCTGCGTTAGGAACATACGCTATGGTATGTGAATGCAAAATATAGACTTGGAAATCCTTCAATGCTTTTATAAGAGCCAGAGCTTGTTCCTCAATGATATTGTAGCGCAAAGTAGCATATCTAGTAGTCCAACTAAAAAAGGCAATGGGTTGCTCCACCTGATCCCTCTTTTGCATCAACACTGCAACCATAGTGTGCTCAGATGCAAATGAAAATATGATAAAATCATGAGTATAATAAAG
The DNA here is from genome assembly GCA_000404065.3 of Pinus taeda. Taxonomy (NCBI): domain Eukaryota; kingdom Viridiplantae; phylum Streptophyta; class Pinopsida; order Pinales; family Pinaceae; genus Pinus; species Pinus taeda. Next base: position 86,755 of record APFE031191747.1, read on the forward strand.
AATGATTAAAACTGGGGCTATGGTCAAAACAAACATTACCAAGTTGAAATTTTTCATGGCATCCTTGGTCCATTTCACAGTGCTATCCTTCTTCAACATATTAGTTAACTCACGTAAATTCTCAGCCAAATTTGGTATAAATCTACGTAAGAAATTCATCTTACCATTGAAAGCTTGAATCTCCTTTTTGTTGCACGAAAAGTATATTTGTTGGATTTCCTCCACCCTTGACAGATCAATGCGAATACCATCTTTGGAAATTATATGAACAAGGAGTTCACATTCTTCCATGGCAAAAAGACTCTTTTTTGGATTTAAAGAAATCACTAACCTCTTGCATTTCTGAAAAACAATTCTTAGGCGGTGCAAATGCTCATCATCAGAACCATAAACTATTGTCAAGTCATATAAATAGACTATCAAAAAAACATCCTTCTCATTAGCAAAAGCTATGTCCATTGCCCACTGAAAAGTGGCTCCGACATTCTTCAACCCAAATGGCATCTTGGCATACTGAAAGGTTCCCCAAGGTGTTGTGAAGGCAGTTTTTTCTTGGTCTTTTTCATGCACCAAGGTCTGATTATAGCCCAAGTAGCCATCTAGTAGTGACAACCATGATGCTCCAACTACTCTTTGCAAAATATGGTCCATCTTTGGAAGAGGGTAATTATCCTTCAAGGACACTTTATTGAGGTTCCGAAAATCAATGCACAACCTTATCTCTCCGGTCTTCTTTTGTACCAGGACAAAATTTGAAGTTCAGTCAGAAAATCTAATTGAAACAATGATACCAGCTTTAAACAACCTATTTACCTCTTTCTCGATGGATGGAAACAGCTTTGGATTGATTCTTCTCAACTTCTGTCTAAAAGATTTTTGATCCAGCTTGATAGGAATAGTATGCTGAATGATGTTCTTGTCATACACTTTGAAATCTAAATAATCCCATGCAAAAACATCAGAAAATTTAGAAAGCAACTTAACATACTTAGCCTTTGCTTTAGGAGACGATGTTTACTTTACAAACTTGGGCTCGTCTGTTGTTACAAGATTTACATCTTCAACTCCTTTGTCCGTAGGAACCAAGGTTGGTTTTCTCACCACATCATCTTGATCAAAGAGCTCCTCTAAAGGTATGAAACCTCTAGGAATAATATTATCCTTTAGTTGTAAAACGTCCATTTGATTTACCTCAATGCCTTGTTCATCAGAATCACAAACATCATCAATGGAATCATTCTTAAACTTCCCTTCATTCTCCAAAAAGGCATTAATTTCATTGTCATCCCAAAAAACATGTCAATACCTCAAATAATCAGGAAAAGTAGGCCTATGTTTGACATGAATTTCAAATTTATTGTTAGAATTCATTGGAATCTTCAAATTGCTTCCTGCGGTGGCGAGTGAAACAACAATGATGTTTTGACTTCAGGGCACCACTGTCAATGTGTATTCTAGAAATATATTCAAAATATCCAGAAGTGCATTCCTGTAGGCTCTCATTCGTAGATGCTTTGCTTGACATTCTCCTTTTAGTTGTTTAATCACCAACTCTGAATCACCATAAATAGAAATCCTTTTCGCACCTAGTTTCTTCAAAATTTTCAGACATGTAATCAATGCCTCATATCCACTTCATTATTAGAGAAATCAAAAGCCAACTTGTAGGAACATATTCTAACATTACTTGGGACTTTGTCAGGCTGTAAAGAAGGGATTTGAAACCAAATTCCGATACTGGCACTGTCTTTACCCAAAGCACCATCGAAGTCCATGCTCCAAAGGTTGGCTTCATCTTCTAGATGCTGGAATTCTATTTTATTCTCAACCTTACCTTCACTGATTACTTCATTTTTCGTCTCTTCATTGACCTTTTGCTACTGTGTAGGCTGCTAAGAAAAAATTGCTATTTTTTATTTTTCTTTATTAAGAACTACTCTAAAATTCTCGGAAGTTTCTGGTAAATCATCTACCTCTACAAGCTGAATATGTACATCATTCAATCCACTATCAGAGTACAAAACAAAATACTCTAAATCAATACGTACAACATTTATCAGATGATTCACAGGCTTCTCTTTACTGGTGATCACATACTTCATTTTCTTTTCCCGGTATAACTTCCTCAATTGACCGAAAATAGGAATTGTAGCATAAGAGAAGTCAAGTTGTAAAGTGCCTTTGAGTTTGGCTCCCCAAGATCTAAACAAGAGCATACTGAATCATGGTGGTATATTAGTGAATACCACATCCATCAAGACATTTTTGGCTGGGATTTGATCTAAAAAAACCACCAAATATTTGGTGAGACCAATCTAATGAAATATACTAGAATCAAATGAGTACAAATCATGATATTACCAGGTGATATCCAGGCCTAGCTTTTCCATAATGGCCTTGGGCATCAAATTGTGGGAAGCTACGGAATCAAACATAGCATTATGGAGAATATACTCTGTTGGGTCCCTATAAGACTAGTGATTACCCAATTACTATTGTAGTTGTACCCTTTATTAATATTTTTGTGCCCCTATTGTCCCCATATTGTTATTACTGTGCCCCATAGAATCCCTCTATTGTTATTTTTGTGGCTTTATATTATTATTGTTAGGTCAGCTGGGTTATATTGTGACTCGTTAGACTCCTATATATAGAAAGGAGGTTTTTTCATTTGAATCATCCAAGAGTTGTTCATTTATGTAATGTAAAGGAGGTTGCCCCCTCGAAGAGGCAGAATTTTAAGGCATTGATCTATCTTTTCTATCTTTTTCTTGAGCTGGTTTCATAACATTTGATATCAGAGCTTTGGGATTCTAAGGTTTCGCTGCTTCAAACCGGTCATTGTGGCATTTGCGCTATAACTTTTTTCTGTGACGTTTCAGAAGAGGAAAAAAACCCATTTGAGAAGACATCACGCTGAATCTTGGGTCCACATTTCAGAGCTTTTTGCACTACATTTATGGAGATATGATCTGCGGAAGTTGGTCTTTTTGCAGACTCTTGAATTACATTCCAAACAGGTGACCTGGGGAAAATCGTCATAACTGTTTCTCTGAGCATTGGATTGAAATTTCATAAGAAGGTACAAAAAGAGGACAGACTGTAGTTTTTGACATATATATTTTCTGAGCCAAAGGTTGAAACAGTGACTCGTGGCACATCGTACAAATTCGCTCTACTGAACTAGTCTATAATCAGGTCACTGTGGGAGATTTCGCATAACTCTTCCTTGGAGAATCCAATTTGGATCAAACTGGTGGCATTGGAAAGAGGACAAAGAGGTCTACCATATATCACAATTTCAGAATTGGATGATTCGAAAGTATAGAGATAGGTCAGAGGCAATATCGAGCTCCTACAAAGTGAAAAAAAAGGTGTGTAAATTCTTTTAAATTTTTGCTTAAGATTGGTTTGAAAATTTATTTTGAAGGAATTCAAAGGGCTAGTAGAGCATTATTATCGGTAACTGATGCCCGCGAGGAAAGAAAATGCAAACACCTAGTAAGGAACCTGAAAGCTCTAGCATGACTCATGAAGAAGAGGAAGAAATGCTATATGATATATCAAAATTACAAGAACAAGTGCAACAAGTGTCACTTACACAAAAAGCAACAGAATCTAAGATGGATGTTTTAAGGAAAGATGTAGAAGCTAAGATGAGTGGTTTAAAGAAAGGTGTAGAAGCTAAGATGGATTTTTTAAAGAAAAGCGTAGAAGCTAATATTGATGGCATGGAAGCTAAGATGAATGGCATGGACGCTAAAGTTAATGGCATGGATGATAAGATGGAACAATTGAAGATAAATATGAATAAGTTGCTACAAGAAATGGTCACTAATGGTGAAAGGGTACTAAAGGAAACTCATGAGGAGAACAAAAGAAATGTTAATCATGATTCCATAGACTCTAATGTTGGATCGAAGACCCACCATATTCCAAAAAT
>APFE031191747.1:118685-152942 GCA_000404065.3 Pinus taeda
CAAGAGTCAATAAAGCCCATATTAATAATTGTAAGTGGTTAATCCGCAATTAATAACAGAACCACAGTTAGTTGCAAATGGGCCGTAGTATTAGATAGATGGTATTAGTAATACGCGGTATTGGACCGTGGTATTGCACGTATGAGTCATATATAAAGGATAGAAACTCCCTGCGAGGAGTATCATGTCTTATTTTGTAATCGAGCTCTGCTCTATTGGAGGTTGCCCCCTCGAAGAGGCAAGTGAACATTACTCTATGAATAATAAAATCATTGCTATTCTGTGTTCTGGGTATCGTTTCTTCGCATATTCTGTGTTCTGGGTCTCTTTTCTTCGCATATTCTGTATTTGGGTATCATTTGCAGGTTAAGAGCATAACACAAAAGGTCCTGACATTCAAAAGGATGAGTACTACATCTTGGCAAATGATGGTGTTTTGGAGGCTGAACCTGATGACTATTAGCATGGTTGCATGAATGCTTTGACTGCACAACAGAGTCAATACTCTTTAAGGAACGGAGATGTACCAATCAATCCTATTCAGAAAAGTGTTGGAAATAATATCGAGAGGGTGGGGGGTGAATCAATATTAGCAAGTCAATAATAATTCATTTTCATATTCATATTCATGTATGCTACTTCAATTAATGAAACTTGTGTGTATACGCAACAGTATGTAAGGTAACTAGTGTATATCCTGTAAACTTATAATTTAGTTAATTCTTCATATGTTCATCTTTAATCTATGCATCATAGTAACCAGGAGCAGTAAAAACATAACAGGTAATCACACACATGAACACAAGATATAAGGTGGAAACCCAATGTGGGTGAAAACCACCTACTGGAATTGTCTCTATCTTCCTTTTAATAAGAAAATTGTTTTTACAATTTTTGTACTGCAGAAGGCTACAACCTTCTCTCTTTCTCTAGCTTCTCCTAGAAGGGAGCTACAACCTTCTCTCATTCTCTAGCTTCTCCTGGAAGGGAGATACAACCCGCTAGCTATTGTACTTGCTGTTGTGTTTACTAGTACATAGGTGCAGGCCTACGAAAGGCTACAACCTTCTCTTTTCTTCTAGGGACCATGTTTCATAAATTTTTAGACTGCATCCATTAATAAGATCAATCAACTATCAATTATATCTGCATCAACAAATCTTCTTTGCACCAACCGAAACTGAATCAATCAATCACTTCTCAGAATGTTGTAACCAGAATACAGTAACAGTAACCAGAACCCAAGCCAGAACCCAGAACACTACAACAACAAACAGAAGTAGCTAAAGTATATTTTATTAGGTATATGCTACTTCAATGTGTCGAACCTATGTAGATACGTCGTTATCTGAAGGACAACATGCGTATATGCTATTTTGATATGCAGAACCAATGTGTATATAGGTCTTTGCTAAAGTGAACCTGCGTATAGATCTATAAATGGCGATTTAAACTTTACAACAATTCCAGATGTTAGTTATACCCATATCATCATATTTGCAGATTACAACATGCGCCAGTTATTTAGATAAAAGATCAAAACCACACAAAGATACTTCTCTTCAAGCCTTAAGATCTTGACACATCAATAGAACTTATCCTTCATCAAGCGCTCAGGTTCATCCTTGATTCAGATCTAGCTGTGCACCATAACCCAATGACCTGTATTCTAGACCTTGCTCATCATTAGATATTCAATGCCTGAGTTCCTTTGCCTAATGATCTTCTCCTCCTTTTATAGTCTTAGGCCTTACTCAATACCATGGTCCAAAACCACTTAGAATCAATACCTTGGAAAAAATACCTAGGGTCAACACTTCGGACCAATACCATGGATCAAAATACCATGGACCAAATACCACGGACCAAAACTAAGTTTTCCAACATGTACGCACCTTTCTTTCTGTGAAATTGTGTGTGTATGCTATACGCATATTTTGGTCTGCAAACTCATGTGTACACGTGGCTTGGTCAATGGGGAACCTGCGTATACCTCTCTTTCTTCATTCCCTGAGCCTGAACTATGATCTGTCAACTGAGTGAATTGCCATCAAGGACAACACCTGTGTCATAGTGCCAAATCTATGTCATAATGCCAAAAATCTCCCCCTTTGGACTAGATGGAAACCCCAAGTCACTCTCCCCCTTTGTCATCAAGGGAGAAGGGTTATTCTCCCCCTGAGTACATGTTGAATTATCTGATATGCTGAAGTGTGTTGATTGAGCTCCATGCTCGAGTCCATGCTCCCCCTAAATATAAGCAAGGTCTGCAAAAGTACGACTCTATACATACATCATAAATGACCTTCCTGTCACCAATGACTCATAAATGCATCCATCTCCCAACCAAGTGGGGATATACTAAGTCTAACTCATCCACCCAACCAAGTGGATATATACAAAATGATTATACATTTCAAAGCAAGAGTATTACATCATCCATCCCATGCATAGTGGGGAAACAAAATAGGTCATTTCATGACTTTGAAATTAAAAGGTATACATGACATAGAGACCAAATATCTGAAACAAGACTATGATATTTATCATCAACTATCATTAGCAGCATCTGTCGATCACCATCTGGACCAGCAACCATTATCTCCCCCTGAACCTGTTCTATGTGAATAAAAAACAACTATGAATTTGTAGCAAGATCTTCTAATATAATGTCAAAAATGAATTATTAGAAGTATATGCTCCCTCTGAACCTATGCCATACAATCACTGTCAGACCCATATCAGACTCCTTTCATCCTGAGTCTAGCCCACTTTTTTTCTTCAAACCAACATATACATGACTGTATCCACAACAACCTATGTATGTATGTGGATACGCTTCATGAAACTCATGTATAACCAATCTTTAGCAAAGGCATAAAGCAAATCACCAAGTAAATTGGGTCCAAGTCCTAAAAGATCCATTGCAACGCTGATGCCATTCCCACCATTGCCACCGTTCATTGTCGAAGTACATGCTCCCCAACATAAGCTTAGTCCCATCATCTAGGATATGATTCAATTTGAAATACTGCTCCATTTGTGCTAGCCATGCAGACATGTGAGAACCGTCAAATGTATGCATATCCAACTTGGGAGGTCGCTGACTGGGTGGTGGATGGGTGTGCCAGACGTGAGGAGAGTGGCAAGATTCACTGTATTCATGGCCATTATACCCATCCTCGTGGGCTTGCTCCTTGCCCTTTGACATAAATTCCTGTATCTGGAGACTTAGTCCGCGAAGCTGAGTTTGGATTTCCTCTTGACCTAGTCCACGAAGCTGAGTTTGGATTTCCTTCACATTTTCTTCAAGTTTGTCCATCCTTTCATTGGCCATCGCTTGAGCTCTAGTTGCTACCATACACCGAACTGATGAAAAATTGGGACCGCAAAAAAATTTTCACAATTAATTGAATGGTACCACCATGCTCAGCTCGTCCTCCTGATTTTAATGGGCTAGATCACCAATAAGCGCCCCGGAAGATCTCAGAATATTTTTTTTTTGAAACTCCTAACGGAGTTTTACTCCTTGATCAATACTGCAGTCGCCAAATCCTCAAAATGTCAATGCGGCCAAAAGTCTTGCGACAATTATACCCTGGTATAGGAACCCTTCACAACGACTCTGGTCTGGTGGATCTGATAGATCTGAATGGCAGATCGGATAGTGCTGGACGGCTGAACTGACTGCTTCTGCAGATCTGATGAATCTAATAGATCGGAATGGCTGATTGGGACCGATGTCTCCTGCTACTGCACTCCTTTGCTCAAGCGGATCTGGAAGAGATGATGATTGAAAAAGGGAACTAGGGTCTTGAGGAGTGTCAAGTGCTACAGATCGCAATATACATAAGGGTCTGGCAGTAGTACTCAGCCCAATGTTTCAAGGCTCTAACTAAGGAGGGTCGACCGTACCCTTAGCCGTACCACCCGACTACCCTATCGTACGGGCGAGTAATCTCTCCGAGTGCTGTTCTCGGTGTACTGTAGCTGTAAGACGACCGACGGTTTATCTATGGCGAGGTTTTCAGGGAGCCTATGGGGCTTCCGATATACCCAGAGGGTACGTGGAAGACAGTCTGTGCGCGGTTCTGTCTAATGCGCTACTACTCAAAGGGGTACCCACAGGGGTAACAAGGGAGTCCAACAGATGTGACCACCTCTTGTATTTCCTATGTGCATGCCTCCCCAAATCCACAGATTTATGCGCTCAACGACAGATCCCATGGTTTAAAGACGCCAGAACACGACTCGAGCCAAAAAAAAATTTGTTACGAAATGGAGATCCCACCGGCCCTGGAAAGTGCTCTGATACCACTTGTTATGCTCTTAACCTACAAATGATACCCAAATATAGAATATGCGAAGAAAAGAGACCTAGAACAGAGAATATGCGAAGAAAAGATACCTAGAACAAAAAATAGCAATGATTTTATTATTCAGAGAGTAATGTTCACTTGCCTCTTCGAGGGGGCAACCTCCAATAGAGTAGAGCTCGATTACAAAATAAGACACGATACTCCTCGGAGGGAATTTCTATCCTTTATATATGACTCATACGTGCAATACCACGGGCCAATACCACGGTATTACTAATACCATCTATCTAATACTACGGCCCATTTGCAACTAACTGTGGTTTCGTTATTAATTGCGGATTAACCACTTACAATTATTAATATGGGCTTTATTGACTCTTGACTATGACATGGTCCCATTACATAGATAAGGTGGTTAGGGTGGGACCCTAACATTCTGCATAGTCTTCATCTTCGGTCAGAGATATGGCCATACCATTAGCAGTGAAAAATTGATTTGTTTCAATTACTGGATCTTCCTCATCTTCCTCTTCCATTCCTTGAACATAATTCTATTGTAAGGGAGTTCTGATCTCCTGTAGTTGTTGTGCTAGTTGCTCTGGTGCTTTTAGTTATCTCTGCTTGATTCAGAATTGGTGCTGCTGCTAGCCTCTAAAATTTGGAATCCAGATCTGAGGTTCAAGTCTATCTGTGATGGATAACTAGTCAACCATCTTCTCCATTTTTCAAATCAGTGTATCCATTTTTACATCTGAATTAGACGCTTCTTCTTTCACAGTCACTGTTTTCTCAGATCTCATTCTTGCTCTTTTGGCCAGCAGGTTTGCTTCTACACTCACAACATTATTTTTCATGTCTTATAGTGTTGTAGGATCACGTTCCTGCAACTGATATGCCATATCAATATTGAATCCGTCTGGAAATGTAAGAAAAGCCAACCCCTCTGGTGGTTTAATGTTTGTAGGAATAGCATTGTATACTGCATTAAACCTTACAAAATAGTCTTTCACACTCTCACCAACATTTCTTTTCATGTTCTCATACTCGGACAAAATCTGAAGGGGATTCTTCTTCACCTCTGATCGATCCAGGAATGCTTATGGAGGATTGGTAAAGTAGTGATAGAAGCTGTCGGTAGGGCTCTGAACCATTTCCAAGATCCACCTCAAAAAATCTGTATAAACAAACTCATCGTCACATATTAAATTTCAACTTCATGGAGGTTAAAGAAATCATTCATTTTATCTACGTGTTGTTGAGCTGTAATGGTTTGGGTGGCATCAAAGAAAGGTATTTTGGTTTGATAATTGGCAGGCATGGCACCAAGATTTTGAGGTAAAACAAGTGGTGCATGTTGGACAACCATAACTAGAGGTAGGGAAGGTGGTGGATTTAAAGAAAGGATTAGGGTACTCGATATATTCAAATGGGGATTAAAGACAACTTGAGTAGTGTGAACAATCTGTAAAGATGGAAGTAGTGGGTAAGGGATTGTTTGAGTTGTAGTAGATGTAAAGGAGCTAGTTCGAAAATTAAAAGATGGCGTATTTTTCACCCAAGTGTCTATGTTTGAAGAAAGGTTTTGCAAATGATCGAGAGCATGAATAATATGTGACCTTGATTTACTTTGTGTAAACAAGTCTTCAATGGGGTTGTCAGGACATAGAGAGGAATCAACAACTATTTTATCAATCCAACTCAAGGATTTGTTGTGAAATAGACTTTGCTCAAAATGAACATCAAAATCAATATCTTGCAGAGTGTCTAACCTTTCCGGGAGTGAATGAACACAAGGAATGAAAACTTCACTTTATTTCTCTTCTACTACACTGAATTTCTCTATAGCTTTCTTAGATTTCCACCCAATTTTATGACGATCGCTGACAATGGTTGGAGGATTAAGATCTGGATTGGATCTGGTGTACTTTCGAGAAGCCAATATGCTTAAGTTTGAAATTTTATATATTGCTTTACAACTTTCCAATTCAACCTAGTAAATTCCAAAACTCATCATCCACAAGCTTAAGAATTCAGATGAAAGATATTACAAGTGTGATTAATCTTTCATTCCCCAGTATTGTCGCAACTATGTTATCACCTGGATTGAACCTCAGGCTAAAGAAAGGCAATGCCAGGGTAACCACAAACCATTCTTAGCCAAGTAGTTATCCCTACTAGGCCAAGAGAGGGCTCTCTCCATAAGCATCTCAACCAATATGACTAGATCAAGAAAATGATATTAAGCTAGGTATAGTAGCATAAGGTTTGATTTTATTTTTGAAAGGGTTTTGCTGGATTAGAAGGAGGTAGACATTTAGGGATAGGAAATTAGGTCAGAATTGCAGGGTGTTCAATTGGGCTAGGTAGGTATGAAGCTTATCACTCTAGGGTTTGATGGGTGAGGTGATTCAAGACTGATGAGAAGCTAGGAAGAGCATGTGATCATCATGGATCCTTCATAAACTATAGAAAACATAAACTGTGAATATTTTCCCAAAGAAGAGCATTAATGTTATGGATTTTGCCTATCAACTTGAAAACATCCACTTAGAAGTAATGAAATGATTAATGAAGTACAAAAAACACTTAAAAATATGATCACAAGAGAGGAAACTGAACTAAACACCATACCACATGGATCCCAAAGAAATAACTGCAATTTCTAATTAATCTCTCACTAAACTGATACAAACTGATGTCTTTTCAAAACCTAAGCATCCAGCTGAGTCCAACCCTTTCCAATGAGAAAGAAGAAGAAGGTATAGGAATTGTTTCAACCTCCTCCCATTCTCAGGGGCCAAATACCTAAGATGAGGAGCTAATGTAACCAACACTAAACATGAAACTGGAATCTAGGCATCCTAACAACTTGCCTCTAAAATTGAGGAAACTGATTCATTTGTGCTCAAAATGACTTCTAATATAATGAATCTACCCTCTACTACTAATTATACCTCATTTTTACAAGTCAAGTCATCATTTACATTATTAAAACATCCTCCATGAGAGAAAATCCAAGATCACAGTGAAAACACAGTGAAATCGCAATCCTATGCAAAATTTGCCCTACGCGCAACGCCACTTTCAGGTCCCTTTTGGAGGCCTTCCAGGCATCCAAATTGAACTCATGATATCTCATTAAGAATATATTCAAGTCTACTTTCCAAAACATATGGAATTCCTTCAGTTCAAGCTCATTTCACCCCTCAAAAGTTGATTCCCCCAAGACTGCTGTTGTGTGTCCAAAAAGTGGTAGAAAGGTCATGTTTTGGGTGTTATTTGACTTTTTGGTAGACCAATTCTACCCCAAAAACTTATCAAATGAATAGGGTGCATGTACTCATCGCTATGAATCCAAAAATGCAAGCCATTTGTCCAATGGGTGCCCCTAGGAAAAATGCAGTGCCAGTGGTGTTGTGCGTAGAGCCAGATTTTCTCTGTTTAAAATTTTCAAAATTTGCTAAAAAAAAAACTCCACCAAACTTGGTCAAAATTGGTGAGCAGGACCAACACCAAACATCTTGATTAGCGAAGGAATCTCCAGCAAGCAACCTAAGCCTATCCTCCTCTTTTTTTCCTTTTAGAGCCCGTATTAGCCTTGCTTTCATCTATTTGACCCTTATATTGCAAATTTTGTTCTGGGTCTTGTAGTGGTAGGCCATGTGCCTAATGATCTGGTTGTCCATATTGGACCTTTGTAGTAGCTTTTCTAAGTGAAAATTAACTCTTTCAATCCAAATTTCTTTACACCCTCAATTTCCTTCTCAATTGATGTCAAAGTGACTGTTGCTTCTTCCTCTTGCCCTGCTAATTTACCCTTGTTACTTTGTCTTTTTGTCTTGAGAAGTTCCATCTCCATGACAACCTATTTATTACTCAACTGATTGTTCCCTTGTTCCGAATATGTGATGACATACTTGGCTCTCTCCAAATTGTCCATCAATGCTTAGATTTGAGCCTATTTCTCCTATATGATGATGTTTTCTATTGTTGCTTCATCCTGAGCCTCTAAGTTAATTTTCTCTATGCCATGGTGAATATAATGTTATTCTAGCTCATCATGGTCCATCAAATCGAGGTATCTTTCCTCCTCATCATCAAGATCTTCGACCTACATCTTCTCTTTCCCTCTGTGCAGTTGTTGCACCTGTTCCTATCATGTTAATGAAGAAGGAAAAACCCCTTCCACACCCTGTGGAGCAAGCACTTGCCTATGAGTTCATGAAGAAGGCAATGTCCCTTCCACACCAAGTGGAGCAAACACTTGCCTATCAGCTGCAAACAATTTTCTTGTGCCCCTCTGGTATGTCCTGTAGGTCTTAGGCACCTCAATGGTTCTAGTTTCCTTGGCCTTCTCATCTTGCTTCACCTGATCACTGCCAAAAGGTCCTCCTGATTCTTGAGAAAATGGTGGAGGAATTTGAGGACCCATAAAGATGTCATGAGCAATAAATGTCTCCCAGGAGATGTTGAGGAGATTAAGATGATGAAGCACAATCATCTTGATCAAGGAATAGTGGTAGAGACTACTCATCTGCTGAGGAGATGGATTTTCTGTACAAAGTAGGCCATCTTCTCAATATTTCTGAACATGAAATAAGGGAGGTTTAACATACTCACCGTGGTAAAATGCATGAGAAGCCTGATGTGATAGGTGTACAATATGGAAAATCTTCCCTCACAAGTGAAATATTTCATGATGATTTTCATCATGGCGGCATACTTGTCTTCAAGGAACCTGAAAGGAAAAAGCCTTTTTGCTTCATTTCTGTACCTATGTTTGATGTAAGGCTCATAATAGTGTTCATCTAGGTCCTGTGCCTTGTACCATTTCTCTCCCACATTTGGAATCTTGGTTGTATCTGCAATGATGGAGGGTGAAACTATGAATGTCACCCCAATAATAGTCACCTTGTTGTCACAAATATTGGTGACGAAAAACCTGGTGATCTTAGGATGGTGTTGAACTCTCTACACCTACTCACAGAACTCATAGCAACCTAGATGCCTGAAGCAAGTGACAACCAAATGAGAGGCTTGCAACTCTCTAAGGTTTGATGGCTCTTACCTGATAACTTTGCCTCCCTTATGTGGTTTTCTCTGATGCCTAAGTCTACCTATTGAACTGTCACTTCTAGTGGTTTCCTCCTCCTCATAGTCTTTGTCTCCTCTATCCATGTTCACAAATTTTGAGGTTGTTCACTCATAGAAAAGGGATGGAGGGGGTGAGTAAGAGCGATTAGGAATAAGGGTAGGGGGGGTGATCTTGTGACGTATTTGGTGGGCTAGGTAAACATGAAAATGAGTGGGAGGGTATGAATCATGAAAATGAGGGAGAGGGGCTTGGGTTTTTTAGGTATTACTTTTGCGATGAAGGACAAAGGGATGTGGAGTGTTATGGAGTGATATAGGAGAGGGGTTTAGGGTTTCTAGGCATAACTAGGGGAGAGTCTATGGTTTTACATTTACTATGGAAAATTATCTTCAAATGCATTAATTGCAAACCAATGATGAAGTCAAGGAACAATACTTACTTGTTTGAGGGGAAGGAAGGAAAAATGTAATGTTTTTTCGGTGGCAGGAGGTCATCTGGCCCTTTCTGGCTTAGGAAAAACTAGCCTACATGCAGCACTCAGTCTCTACACATAGCGCTCTGGCTTGAACGCGTAGCGCCACCTCCAACTGCCCAGGTGTGCAACACTAATCTCCCTAGGTGCAACACCACTTCTCCTTGGCCCAAAAATTGCTCAACTTCTCCTCTCTTCTTCACTTTTTGTCTCCTTCTTTGCCAAATAAGAATGATAAGATTGAAAATGAAATGTGACATCTTATATAGGAGCAAATTTTAATTTTTCATTAGAAAAACACACATTTTAATGTTTTGGACCTTTTCCAAATCTTTGTTTTAATGGCTTTTCTTCATTGTTCCCTTTCAGGTGGATGATGCTCAATTGGAACTGATTTTTTGCAGTGGTTCATTGTCTTGTAGCAAGGAGAGATGCATTGATGTAGTTAGGATAATTTATTACATAAAGTGACTCAAATTACATAAAAATATAAATTAACCTAAAATAATATGTTTTCACCTCAAAAACATGTTTTTGAGGTGAAAATTACATTAGTTGAAGAGATAATTGTATAGTGACAATGACTTACTATCAATCACTCTTAATTTATTTATCATCTTCATACCCTTGTTGCCTTTTATCTAAACTTTTAAATGATTCCTTTGAACTTGGAAATGAACCCTAAGACCTAATGGAAACATGATTGCATTTGACTCTGAAACTATGACTGAATACAACCTAGAGATGGGTCAGCAAGTGTAATTTATGAGGGAGAAATTGGGTTTTTTAAGGAGAAGGCAACCATCAGTGGATCAACTTGACATGAGCTAATGAAATGATGCAAAAATTTTAGTATGAGACCCCTAAAATGAAAATGTAAAGAGAAAATTTGATCCCTGATGGAAGCATGCGTATACTGACACTAACAGGAGGTACCGAGGAGTGTGAAATAGTTGTGCACAACCTTAGGACATATGGGGTATTACACGAAGTTCATCAAGGGTTATGCCCAAATCACTGCACCTATGGAGAAGTTTTTGAGAAAGGATGTCATGTTCTATGGGAATGAAGACTATAAGAAGAGCTTGGATTTATTGAAAGAGAAAATGGTCGCCACACCAATTTTAGTCTTTTCGAATTGGAAGAAGGAATTTCATGTACATGTAGACTCATCATGTATAGCACTGGGAGTTGTACCGATATAGGTTGGAGGAGGAGAATTGGACCAAGGAGAATTGGACCATCCTATAGCATTCACAAGTAGGAGGCTATCCAAGGTTGAGAAGAACTATTTGACCACCGATCACGAAGGGTTAGCCATGGTATACGCACTCTAGAATTTTAGACACTATTTGTAGGGTGGACATTTTAAGATGTATATGGATCATTCCGCGTTGAAATACCTGGTGAATAAACCTATGTTGGGGGGGACAACTTTTAGGTGCTTGTTATTGTTCCAGGAATATGATTTTGAGGCTATTATGAAGCCTAGACAATTGAATGCAGGACCAGACCATCTGTCGCACATAGAAATAGGCGAAGAGCCCACTAATTTAGAGGAGGGATTTCCTAATGCACAAATATTGGTAGTTCGCATCGTGGATGGTCACTTTGAAGACATCATACACTTCCTAATGATAGGAACTACCTAGGAAGGTTACAACGTCCAACAGAACAAGTTAGGGGTGCGCAGGACATACTTTTCTGTCATTGCCGAGCATGTATACAAAAAGGGGTCTGATGAAGTATTGTGATGATATGTACCAGAGTTTGAAAGGATTAGTATCCTCGTGGATGCTCACGAGGGTGCCATGGGAGGTCACTATGCAGGGTGAGCGACTGTGCAGAAGATTCTACGCACAATGTTTTGGTGGCCAACCCTCCATCAAGATTCAAAAGCTTACTGTAAGGCATGTGATGTGTGTCAAAGAACTAGTAGGCCATCACAGAGAGATGAGCTACATCTGAACCCACAAATGACATTGCAACCTTTTGAGAAATGGGCTATAGGTTTTATGGGACCCATTCACCCCCAAGGGTAGAAGACGGGTGTGCGGTACATTATCTCTTTGACTGAGTACATGACTTGATGTGTGAAGGCACAACCTGTGAAGGATTGCACAAGTGTAACAACTGCAAAGTTCCTCTTTGAGTATGTACTGACGTGATTCAGGTTTCCAACGGTTATGATGAGAGATTGTAGTACACGCTTCCTGAACGAGACGATTAGCGCGCTGATGGAGGAATTTCAGGTCTATCACTAGAAGAGCACACCTTATCACCCATAGTCTAATGGGATGGTGGAAGCATTCAATAAGGTGCTAGAAAATGCACTAACCAAGGTTTGAAATTCTCAGCGAAGTGATTAGGACCTATGCAACCTGGAGTTCTATGGGCCTATTGGACGACATGTAAAAAGTTGACTGGACAGACACCCTTTAGGCTGGTATATGGTGTTGAAGCAGTGATGCCCATGGAATACATTGTGCCTAGTCTATGCATAGTGGCACTAATGGGCATGACGGATCGCAGAGCCTTGGATGAGAGGCTCATGTAGCTAGCTGAGCTTGAGGAAGAGAGATTTCTAGTTGGATTCCACCAACAGGTCCAAAAATAGCGTGAAAAAGCATGGCATGATTGGCACATTAAGTTGCACACCTTTAAGGTAAATGATTTGGTTTTGTTATATGACAGCAAGTTCAAAAAATTTCCAAGGAAATTAAGAATTCACTGGTTAGGGCCCTACGTCATTAAGGATATTACCGACGGTGGAGTAGTTCAGTTGGTCAAATTGAATGGAGTTCCCTTCCCAGGAAAGGTGAATGGTAGCCAATTGAAGCCATACACCGGTGATCCACCTAGGTGACTATATGAGGGAAGCAAAGTCTTAGCACTCCAGGTAGTTGAAAGGAGGTGAGGGACTATAAACAACACTACCCAGGTTACGGAGCTATGCGATTGGAGGATTGTGCGAAGCAAGGAAATGTCATAGGGTTCACGACAATGTGAAGGGAGCTGCGCTACCCAGGGAGAAATCACATAGGCCGGTTGGAAAGTGACTGTTAAGGTCACTATTCATGATTTGAAGGTAGAAATGCAGCCAAATGCAGTGGGTGATAGACATTTAAGACGAGCTTTATGGGTAAGATCCTTGAAAATCTTCCACAAATCTAAAATTAATGAACTGAATGTGGGGGGACGGTTAGATTTGAATTCAAAATGCCCTGTAAATTACAAGTGCCTGCCCAACGAAAAACACTTGGCATTTTGAGAATTAAGTTCTTGAGCTCTCAAGCGCACATGAACCGTGAGTTCTTTGAAGCTTTGATAGAGAGTTCAGAGTTTGATAAATTATCACAGGTGACACAAGAGGTGTTGAATAACATCATGTTGGCACCTGCAAAAGCTACGGATACCAAAGAAGTGATAGCCGAGGAGGCTATGTTGGAAGTTGTTAGGGAGGTAGAGGAAGCTGCTCCAGAGGTTGCCGAGGTATTAGCTGAAGTTCCCAAATCATCACAGGCACTTAGACAGAAGCTTGCCCCAACCAAGGATAGTGCGAAGGAGAAAAATGGAAAGTAACTTGCAATATCGATATGTGCATCACCAAAAGAAAACCCACCGAAGGAGAAGCCCATCGCACAAGAAAAGGGAAAAGCCATCAACCTAGAGTCAGAAGAGGAAGAAATTGAAGAGATGCTGATGGATGATAAGGACTTGGGGATAGAAGTAGAGGAAGTTGAAGTCTAGGGTTTTGACCCTATCACTAAGTTGATCGAGTATGTCTCTCCATGCAAGGGCAAGACCAAGGTCCCAAAGGACATTGATGAGGGTAAGGTCCCCTTGCAAAATCCTCTATTGCTGGAAAATATTGTCTTTGAAGGACCACACTTGGGGTGTGTTCCTCCATTAAAACTGGAGGATTGAGACTTGGCTCACCATTAAAAGTTACCACACTTAGTGACAAAGTAGCTAATGCACCACATTATTGACACAACCACCGGGATGACTGCATTGGAACCACAAAAGTGGCTCACGGGAGTAGACAAGGTAGGTTTTCTCAACCTACTATGGGTGCCACACTATAACCACACCCCCGTTCTAGTCTTGGTCATCAAGCAGCTGCTATGCTTGGTGCATAATGGGTGTCTGTGGCTAGAGGAGCCAATACCCATCACCGACAGATTGACCCATAGGATCACAGGGTTGCGCTACATAAGAGAAAATCTAGCCATGATGTTTGGTGGAAAAGGTGGTGATCAGGCCCTCATGGAGGCCATGAAGGAGAAATTTTAGCTCATGAAGAAACCGCGAGGCTATGCCATCTCAAGTATCAATGAATCGATAATCAAGGTGGCCAGACATATTTTGGCAGGAAAGCTTATGAGCAAGTGTCGCATAGTTGAAGTGCCGACACCAGTCATTGCACTTGCAACCCAATGCACCAAAGGAGTCCAGTTCAATTGGGCGCACTATCTCTGTGGTGAGTTCCTTGTGAACTGCCACAAGGCACAAGAGCTCAGCAAGACTTTCCACTATGCGTGCCTCTTGTTGTCTATTCTGCTGGTAGCATGGGAGCTTCCAAAAGACAGTCAATTCCCCTCGGTCGCATCGGACCTGCTAGAAGCATCGAAGTATGCTTCGTTATGGGCAACCAAGGATGTTGAGCGCATCAAAGAGAGCAAGATCTTCTAGATCTTTATGGAGATGAGCATCGACATGGCCATCAATTGCAAACTGTGGTTGTCACCTACTATGTTTGCCAACCTGCAAGGGTATGCGAAGTTCAAGGTAGATTTTCACCATGTGTTGATTAGGGTGCGGAAGGACCCTGCATAGACACGGTATGACTTGCCTTCCTTGGA
Source organism: Pinus taeda (assembly GCA_000404065.3). Taxonomy (NCBI): domain Eukaryota; kingdom Viridiplantae; phylum Streptophyta; class Pinopsida; order Pinales; family Pinaceae; genus Pinus; species Pinus taeda. The sequence continues at coordinate 133,437 of APFE031191747.1, forward strand.
AAAAGATGATGCCATTGATGCAGTCCTTGATTGATGGTTGGTAGAGTGGCGCACTACCTTAGACTTGGCGGTGGGGGTGATTAAGTCTACTGCGCAGTGCTAGAAAGAGGAGGCCAAGGTCAAGATAGTGCAACTGGCAAAAAAGAGGAAGAAGGAGGCTAGTGACAAGGCCCAAGTTGAGCGTGATACTGCTCAGCACAAAGAAAATCATATAGGTGGAATAAAGCAGGGATCTAACAAGGGCATGAGGTCAAATTCGCTCGAAATAGAGGAAGAAACAGACAAGAAAATAAAGCAGCATGAAACAGACCTACAGGAGATGTCGGCTTGCATCAAGCATCCAAGGGAATAAGAGAAAGGATGGTCAAGGAAGAAACCCAAGGCCACTAAGGTGTCCTTGGACGCAATCACCCTGACAAAGGGTGATTTGCATGACAGTAGAGACACAGTGCAGGATTTCACAGTGGATGCACTACAACAATTTGAATAACAACAACTACTACTATTGGGAGCCATCCAGATAGGCCTGGAGGAGCTACAGACCTGCACATCATAGGTTGGCATGATGTCCACTAGCCTCGCTATCGGCACTTCAAAAGCTGCCAAAATGTTACGTGTGAATGCCTCTAGCTTGATAGTGCTGCGAGATGGAGCATTGACCATGGAGAATGAAGCTAGCAGGCCCACTTTCGGTGCCCTCAAGGTAGTCAAGTTGAATTTGGCAGCGCTCCCTGGCGAGGTGCTCCAACTATTGCAAGATGGAGTGATTGTGGAGTTGAGGTTCCGCGAACACTATGCTTTGCAGGTAATCAACGAGCAAAGGATTAATAATGAACATATGGGCCTATAGTAAGACTCTTCCATCACTACTGTGACCAAGGTAACTGACCAAAATAAGTGTATAATTCATGTCATGGAGGAGGCATGCTGAATGGTCTCGGAGTTGGCCATTCTAGAGGAAGAACTGGTCGAGGTGCGCATCCACAAGCTTGCTATAGGGGTGCATGATGCTCACAAAGAGATGGATAGCATTCCACTAGAGTTGAACCTACAAATTACAAAATTATAGTTGAAGGCCCAACCGTCAACTCCGTTCGAAGAAAGGAGCAATGTGCAACGGTTGTCACAAAGGTAATAACTGTGGTCGACAGTACAGTAGCAGACTGCACACAATATTTCGAACAATAGTTTGAGGTTTTGATGAGCCTGCAAGAGGAACTTAATGTACAATAGATGGAGACAGAAGTGTGAGAATAGTAGAACCACTATGACGAAGTAAAAGGTACATCACGAATTGTTGTGCTCACACAGAGACTGGTGAAGCTGCAGGAGGCCAAGCAGTTGAAAGAATAGGTAGATGTCATGCAACACAAGGAGGAAATGCTAAAGGTGCACTTGAAGCCATGGTTGGATGAGGCTTATGTGGTCATGACCTCTATTGAAGGAAATCTTGCAAATCTGCAAGCAACTCAGCAGAACCTCCGGGCCGACAATTCAAGACTAGCGATAGAACAGATGGTTGAAGAAGCAAAGCAAGTGGCCACACAGTGCACTACCGAGGTTTCAGCCATCTAGGTCGAGCTGGGAGGTCTTCGGGCCAAGATATCTGTGCCTATAGACTGACTTGAGGGTGAGTCATCATGTATGTGTTGGGTGCCTGTTGGGAATGGGTTCCCCTAAGGACAGTTTTGGGGCTAAAAGCCCATGTTTTGGGTCAATTTTTGTAATAAAGTAATAAAGTATCCACATTTTGTGGTCATGGAGCATGAAGGTGTCAAGAGTCATAAAGGTTTGTCCACCCTTATTTTGTGAAGTGTAAAGTTGACTGTAAAGATCTACCCATGGTTCGTGGACCATGGGATTGTATAAAAAGGAGCTAAGTATGTAAGCTTTAAGTAGTGGTAAGAAGTCAAGCCTTGGAGTCTTGGTAGAGAAGTCTAGGTGTATTGGATCTTAGTGTAGGTAGAAGCTCTACAAGTGAGTGCGTAGAGGCCTAGGTTGGAAGTCTGCAGCTGAGTGCGCAGACCCCTACAGCTGTGTGCGCAAGGAAGATAAAGTCTGTAATAATCTAAAGATATCAATAAAGATAAGTATTCTACAATTTTTGTATATTTATTTCCTATTACTGGAGCTGGTTATATCGCGTTTTGGGTTTAATTTACAATGTCTATGTGATGCGTGAATATATATGATTATATTGGTTAATTGAACACAAGGATATCAGATTACGCGGCACTAACTATGATTGTTTACTAATATAAGTAAAACACTTAAGATAATGTAGGAATCTATACAATACATTGTCATAGTAGCCTGAAAGTGCCTGGATCGTGGGTTAAGGTTGCGCGAAGGTTAATCGTACACCTTCACAAAGGTACAGAAGGGCGGAACAAAGGGTTAGACTAACAGAGCCCTAAGGCTTAGCGACCTACGCGAAAGTAGGAACAAAAGGTATAAACCGACATCACAACCATCTCAGGGTGTAGAAACTTGGTTCCAACACCCCCCCATACCGTGTCAAGTGAGACTTTGGTCTGTGCTCCATGGGCTGATGCCGAAAGGGCCAGTAGTGTAGGGATTTGTTTGGCTAACTAACGTTGAACCTGGGTCAGGCCCCACATAGCCAACAACCATCATCATGACATTTTTCTATGACGTAAGGCCGTAACCATCTAGTCCTTAACTTACCTTTAAAATCCTTGTACCAAGAATCATAAAACAAAGCCCAATAACCTTCTTGAAACTGTTTGTCCCTTATATTCTTGTCATGCCAAATTTTCCTTTGAACTTTAGTCACCTCTGTTTGTAGGAGGGCCCACATCCTAAATTCATCTAACACATTTAGCTAGAGAAATATTTCTTATTGTGCCCTTGTGATACCTAGATCTAGTTGTGTTGCTATTATTAAGGTGTTGTATTCAAATTCAATGGACAGCATGACCTTCTTACCATATACTAGCTCATAAGGAGTGAACACAATGGTGGTCTTCCATGTGGTATTGTAGGCCCATGTGGCCTCAACAAATTTGTCTGCCCAATCCTTTCTATTGTTGCTAATCACTTTGGTCAGAATGCCTTCTAGTGCTATGTCGGTTACCTCAAATTTCCCATTAGCCTATGGATGGCAAGGAGTGGATGGTCTGTACTTGATCTTGTGTTGGATTAACAAATTCTCAATCATGTGAGACGTAAATTGAAATCCTTGATCAGTGACCAATTCTCTAGGGTACCCAATCTTATAAAGCACATTTTCACTTAAGAAGTCAACTACCTTCTCTTCTACTGTTACTTTGATGCCCTTGGCTTTAGCCCACTCGGTTAAATAGCCAGTGCACAAAACTATGTATTACTTCTATCTAGATGGAGTGTCAATGGGCATAATGAAATCCATGCCCCACTTGTCAAATGGATTGAAAGTGACTTGAGGTTGGAGAGGAATTTAATCCCTTGGGTTAGGTTTCCCCATCCTTTTGTACTAATAACACTGACTGGTATACCTCCTCACATATTGGTGAAGACTGTGCCAGGAATAACCAACTTGTAGTACCTTGAATGTTGTTCTTTTGGTTGCTAAGTGACATCCACAAGGCCCATCATTACAGGCAAAAGGATGCCAAAGACTTCCTCCTCGTTTACACATCTTCTGAGAATTTGATCCGAGTCTAGCTTGAAGAGATTGCCCCCAATCCAAGTGAATGGGGCACTCTTCCTTATGATCTTTCCTTTTTCCTTGGAGGACAAATTTGGTGGAAACTGTGCAGACACCAAGTAATTTTATATGTCAACAAACCATGGAGATAGAACTGAAATGGTGAATAAGTTTTCATCTGGTAATTTACCATCAACCATTCCTTCCTACCCTACAGGCAAGGTCATTCTAGGTAAAAATAGCTACAACAACATTCTCCTTACCAAGCTTGTCAATAATTGTTAAATCAAACTGTTGCAATAAAAGTAACCATCTAATAATATGGGCGTTTACATCAGGATTATTCATAAAGTATTTAATTGCTGCATGGTCAGTATGTATAAATGTTTGGTAACTAGTAGTGTCATGCCTAAATTTATTCAATAAATTCACAACAGGTAGGAGCTCTTTTTTAGTCACTCTGTAGTTCATCTCGACTTTTGATAGATTCTTAGTCATGAAGTAAATGGAATAAGGTAGCTTGTCACCTATCTAACCTAGAGCTGCTACTATGGATTTGTGAGAGGCATCAGCATGTATATGGGAAGGAAGACCCCAATTTGGGCCTTGGAGAGTAGGTGCATAAGTCAACTTGTCCTTTAGGGTGTCCAGGGCTTCTTGACAACTTTTTGAACATAAAAATTCAAAATGTTTGTTCAATAATCCAAATAAAGTAGAATCTAACTTGTTAAAATATTTTATAAACCTCCCATAGTATTCGGTTAAACCTAGAAAGCTTCTAAAATCCCTTTGTTTTGTAGTGTTGGAACCCTTTTGATAATGGCTATCTTATTTGGATCTACCTAAAACCCTTCCTAGGATATTGAGTGACCTAGAACATTCCATGCAATCATCAAGAACTCACATTTTTGGGACTAAAGGATAAGTTCATTTCAATGAATTTGTTCAACACCTTACCCAGGTTAGAGAGAGCCTGCTCTAAATGACACCCATAGGGTGTAAAGTCATCCATATAAATTTCTATTGCATCGTGGACTAGGTCGACAAAGATACTTAGGAATTCCCTTTGGAAAGTGGCAGGGGACTTGCATATAGAAAAAGGGAGGAACCTGTAAGAGAAATTACCCCAAGGATAGGTGAAGGTGGTTTTATCCTGATCTTTTAGGATAATCTATATTTGTTTGTACCACTGAACCCATCTAAAAAAGAGAAAAAAAATTCCCTACCAGGCCCTCTTACACTTGGTCAATGAAAGGTAGAGAGAAATGGTCCTTCTTCATTTCTTTGTTTAACTCTCTGTAATAAATAAATAAAAAATCCTCCACTTCCCATTTTTCTTTGGGATCAGCACCAAAGGAGAGACTCAATCATTGTCTCAAATAGGGTAAATGAATCTTGCATCCAACAACTTTTGTAATTCTTCTTTGACTATATCCTTAAGAGATGGATTCATTCTCCTTTGGGGTTGTCAGACTAGTTTTCAACCTTCTTTGATATAAATGTAGTGAGTACACACCGAGGGGTTCACTCCCTTCATCTCTTTGTAATTCCAAGCAAAGGCATAGAAATTCTCCCTTAGCATGTTATATAACTCTTCTTCTTAGTTTACATAAAGAGAGGGGTTGATTTTCAAAGTTCTTTCAAGGCATAATTCTAATTTCTTAACACGAGTAGGGTTTGACTCAGCGAATCATAGATCAATCTGATGGTTTCTCTTCGTTTCCTTCACCACTTCCTCTAGAGACAAGGTGTTGGGAGTTGGGGTTTGGAGGATGTGTCCAATAAAATCATCTTCATCAAGCTGTCCTCCTCCCATGGTAGTTTCTAGGGTATAGAGTTGTGTGGAGTATACTTCATCCTCTTCCTCCTCTTCTAGCCATAAAGGTAAATCGTGTTCTAAATATGGCTGGCCAGGAGGGTACAAGACCAATTGCCTGGATAGATGCCCATTTTCTATAGTCATGTTTCCAACCCTACAGCTGATGTAGGCATCAACAGTGGATAACCAAGGCCTCCCATGTATGAGAGGATAACCATTAAACTCGGCCTTAGGTTGGAGAACTAGGAAGTCTGTAGGGTACTCCTCGGAGTCAATGGATACCATCACATCCTCAACAATCCCCTCAGGGGCTACTATGGATCGGTCTACAAGCTACAAGATTGTCATGGTATTTCTTAATGAACCTTGGAGATTCATCTTAAGCATGGTGTTCTTAGTCATTACATTAATGGTAGCACCAGGATCAATCAAGGTATGTGGGACAATGGTACCATTGATGTGAAAATCTACTATAAGGCTTCCAGGGTCTAAATACTTTGGGAAAATTACCTTCCCCAACATTAATTCGGGCAACTGTCTAATGACATTAATGGTAGGGGTGTCTCTTTTTCACCTCCCTTGATGTTTGAAACACTTCTCTTTAAAAAATAGGTACATCCTTAATGGCTTAGAGAAGTGGAATTTTGACACATAGATTTTTCAATTCACCTAGAAGTTCAATCTCTTCTGGGGTGGGTTGTACTCGATGATTTAATATTTTAGGACAGGGTGGTGGATTCACTCTAGGCATACTTTCCTCTATTTCCTCGTCACTCTCCATACGTGGAGATGGAGGTTGGTTGTTTCGAAGTACTATCTCAGGCCTCAAGTTCATTTCCTAAATTTCCATAGCATAAGCAGGTTATGATGTCTCTCCACTGTAGACATATTGCGTTTGTTTGTTGTTCAGTTTTGTAATTGGTTGGACAGACATCTTAGGTTGTTTCGGTGGAGCAGGGTGTAAAACTTGTGGTTGAGTTGGAGGTTAAGGCAATAAATATGGAGCATTGTTGTATGGGGGCTTGTGACATAGGTAAGATCCCTCTACAGACAGAAGCAACCCCTCTAGCCCTAGAGTGGATCTAGTCACTACACAGACAGTACCAAAGCAAGCTTCCTTAGAAAGTTGGTGTTATGAAGACCTACCTTCAATTTGATGTTCAAGGAAGTCCTCTTTGTGTTGCTCCAATTCTTCATTTTTCTAGTCATTCATACCTTAAAAAACATGTAGAGAAACACCACAAATGCAAATAGAAAGCAACCAAGCAATCTACTTGAAGAGTCAAGGAACCTCAAGCTATTGACATATAACTCAACATGCGATATAAGAAACAAGCTGTTGATTTGTATTAATATAAATTAAAGTAAACTTACAATTGGGCCTTGATGTCGTAAGCCTCCTTGAAGGGCCCTATCAGTATGTCTCCGTAAGCATTTACTTGTTAACTATCTCCCAAGGGAACATATGAATCTCTTTGTTGTCCAAAATAGTTGATACTAGAAAGCTCTCAAGCCAACTCTACTTAAGCATCTCTCAAATCACAACACAAATGAGGCTACTTTCACACTCCAATAAAACTCTCTACCTCTACTCCTCTCCTAGAAACTTGAAACTATCAAATTACATCTAGCGATCATTCCATTACATCCAAGCTAGTTGATATTATTCATGGAGGAGATATTTATAGGAGGGAGAGGTCCCATAAGAGAAGGAAGGAGGAGATTATCTCTTAGGAAGGTTGCACAAAATGTAGAACAACTATCCTAAAGGAGAACGGTGAGCTTAATTTACCCAACAACCATCCCTAGGACCATCCATGAAGCAATTTCATCTAGAAGTTTCGATGATTTGTTGAAAAACTTGCCAAATCTAGCTTGTTGTGGATGCAACACATGGACAGAGCGAAGAATTTGGTAGGGCTATTGTTAACTTTTAAGTCTTCATGAGGAGGATAACTTCTCACTCACATCGACCCAAAAACTGTAAAAAGAGTCTTCTTTAGGGATAATGAAATGAGACACTCTTCCTGAGATGGCAAGGAAGGTAATGATACATAATTGGCAACATGACATAGCACAGATGTCAGTAATATGGATTGGTAGTATCTGGGATCAAGGGATGCAAAGTCGGTGACAAGTTACTGTGTAACAGTGCCTCCACCCCTCGGGTGGTGCATTCAACTGAGGTTGTGGAAGAGTATATGGTTGAAATGGATGGTTGGTCAACTGGGAATGGTACTGAGGTGAAAACGACTAGGAGGGATGAGTAGGGGACCCCAAAGGGGGAATGGATGTGTTTTGGTTAGGGTTGTAATATGCATATGGTGACCCTTGCATGCTTTATTGGTACGGTCAAGGACCATGAGGCCTTCTTTGATTTATGTAGCAAAGCTACTTAGTCACCTGTTCAGCTCTCAAATACACAACTTTTAGTCCAGGTAGGGAAGGGCACTTATCTGTGGAGTGCTTTTCTTCACAGACCGAGAAGATTTCTACCAGGTTTAAAGGACATTCTTTCCTAGGGTTCATCATTGTGCATATAGGGAAGAAGATGGCTAATTCTCTCTCTTCTTCCTCCTGCTTTCTCTTTATTTGCATAGAAGGATTTGCATCATTTCACTATTAAAATCTTAAAACGTGTTTCTGATTTCGCCTTTTATAAAGGTGTTGGAAGAGGATGAGTTGGCCACTGTCTGACTACACCTACTCTTTTTCCTAGCTGCCCTATAATGGTTCTTATAGACAATATTGATACCTTCATAGGGTAGCTCATAGATGTACCCTCTTGATAGCAAGTTTAGGGTATCCATAAGATCTTCGCTGACCCCCTTGAGTAGGACTAGCTTAAGTGACTCAAGATCAAGTGTGTACCTAGCCCTTTTGTATCTAAGATGGGACCTTTCCTCATAATCCTCTAAGGACTCCTCATGCCCCAAGGTCATACTAAAATTTCCTCTTTAGTGTCTTTGAACCTATAGTACTGCCTATACTTGTTGTTGAAAGCTTTTTTCATCTGAGCTCGGGTGGTGATACTATCCCCAGGTAAACCCATGAACCAGCGCATAGTTGCATCCTTGAGAGTGGATTGGAATAATTTCAACTTACGATCTTTAGGGGTGTAATCATAAGTTCTGCATATGATAGCGAACTCAAACAAGAAATTAACTGGATCTTCTAAGGTCAAGCCATGGAAGTGAGGGAGAGAAGAGGGGCTTATTTTTTCATCTTGGCATCCCTATTGGTTTCTTTGAAGGGAAAAGAACCCTCAATTGTTTCTCTATCTACATTGTCATTTCTATTTTCAACCATGAGGTTAGTTGGAATGGGTTCTTCTTCTTCTTCTTCCCTTGTATGCTCTTCAAAAATCTCTGGTTGTTCACCTGCGAGGTCCTCCAATTCACAACCATCGAAGAAGAGGGAAGGTTGGCTATTTGAAGTGGTGAGGGTATTAGGTAGAAATTTCCCTAAGTTATCCCTCTTCCTATGAGGCATGAAAGAAGTGTTTTTTCTTTTCAAGCTTTAAGGCTAATTGTAGAATTGAAATGACAAATATAATTGAAGCTAACTACTGAATGAACTCACAGAATGGAAAGGAAATAAAACCAACTTACAACTACTTTTGCAAAAATGAAGCTAATATCAGAATGAAAGAGATAAGAAATGGAAGAAATTTGAAATCACATCTACTCACACACCTTCCCAACAATGGTGCTAAAAAGTGATGATCACCAATATTGAAGCAAGAATGCTGCAACTCCTGGGGCTACCAACTTTACTTTATCAACCTGGGGTTCGTACAAACTTGGAGGTTACAATTTTGTATACAAAAATAGATGCAATCGATCCACTCTTGGTCACTACTGAGTTGGTGATAGACCACTCGGGTTTCTCAAACTAGCCTTTTCTTGATTTAGAAGAAGTTTGATTACCAATGGAGAAAGGGGAATTTTTCCCTAATTGAGAGAATTGAAATATTATCTACTATAGTAATGAAAGACTAAAATAAATGCTTAAGGCACACCACTCATGTAGCTATCTATTAAGATATCTTTCTTCAGAATAATTCTAAACTAACACATGTGGAATGCTAACTATCCTAGGCATGCAATCTGATCTAATCGAACAGTTTGTTGGTGTGTATATGAGTGAACACATCAACATTTTCTTTTTTTCCTTTTTGAGAAAATATGAATGCTAATTTTTCTTGAATATATGGAAGGTGGGTTAGGTGTGGAGAGAGGTGGTTTTGAAGGGTCAGATGGCTTGAGAGGAAAGAAAGGGTCTTATCCTATCTTTCTTGATCCATTTTTCACAAATCAGCCTCAAAACAGGCCGCTACAGGTCGTCCTACAGGATGTTCTAATGCACCTATAGGATCCCCTGTATTCCTACACGATCAGGCCAAAAGAAGAGGGAGTGATTTAGATAGTGGTATAGGGCTTAGGGAAGGTTAGTGGTGGAAGGAATAAGGAAAGGAAGTGCCTAGGACTTCCTCAAAACTCAAACCAAAGCTTGTATGATGGTTTGATTTGCTCAACAAGCATGGCAAGTTGGTCTTATGAAATGATAACTGAGTTTATGGAATTAGTGGCTCTTGGTGATTATGTATGGAAGAGTTTAGGTTGGGGCTGTTGTCAAGAGATTCTTCCTACACTCTTGAAACTTCTGCAATACGCACATCACTAGCATTTACCCCTAAATCATGTCAAAACAAGAAACTTGATCTCCGTCAACATTAGAAAATAGAATTCCATCATTAATTTGCCTATTTCATCCATGGAAATACTTGCAGCCTATTGTGAAACACCATGAAATCTAATACCAAGTTGGAGATATCAGAAATAACAACTGTAACCTATCCTTGAAGACTGAAAGATGCTAGCCTCATTAGCAGAAAATCTTAAATTTCATAAGAAATTATAATTCTACCTTTTTAGGGCTGAATGGGAGTTTTTCCTTCAAAACATGGTCCTTCATGGGAGGAGTGAGGCAAGAACCACATGTTATCAACTTTTTATTTATTCCTTTATCTCTCTAAAGTTACTAATAAATCTATGCACAAGTGCAAGCAAACTAATCAAATTCACTAATACTTGCAAGGAAATAATGCCAAAATTAATTCAACAAGTAATCTATGAAATAACCTAAGCATACAAGTACAGTAAGGGGAACCTCTACTGCTAGGGTTGGTCCCTAACCCAAGAGCTTCATTCCTCTGAGTCAACTCAATGTTGGATCAAGGAAATAATCATTTTCATTAACATATTAAATAATACATAATAATGTTTTGCCATAATCCTTCAACTCGAAAGTGCTTAGTTATCTTGCATAAAAAATATGAATCCTAATGAGGCTCTAGGCCTCATTTATACAACTAAAGTTTCCAATGACTTCCTTAAATATAGGGAGGCTTGGCTCCTAATTATCTTCATGACTCGACTACCTGCAACTCCGAGCTAGTGTGATTTCAATGAATGAGTGAGGATTTAATGAGGAAGATCCATCTCCTATAATCTCTCCTTATCTCATTTGAGTTCTTGCATGATTTAATTAGCCATGATTGCAATAATTTACTCCCAAAAACCTGCAATCAATGCACATTAGAACACTAGACATAACATCATACTTTTACTCATCTCATTAAGGAAAATATAATTAAAGCATGTCAGGAATTATGAGAAGAGTTTACTTAGTAACCTTATAGGAGTATTAATGTCCATATATTTACCCAATGATGAGCCTCGCCAGCCTTATCCATAACTATAGACTAGAGACCCAAAAACAAAGATTCACATATGATATTTCATTACTTTCTTTCTTAACCATTACACAGTGTTACATATCCTTTTATATAATTCATCTATACAAAAACAATGGTCCACATACCATGGATCCATAAAACAAGGACTACTACCAAATACCCATTACAAAATAAGGGCTTTATCCCATCCCAAAAGCCCTAAAACTCTGTGTGATGATTATATCTTTGCCATCTTCGTGTGCTCCTCTCCTTGTTTCACGAGGTCTTTCACCCAAAACTTGGACCAAGTTGGGCCATGCCCAATAGGCCCCAAACACTCACCCGCAACTCATCCTGAGTCACTCAACTTCAACACCCTTGATCTTCATTGTCATCCAGTTGTATATTGCGTTGTAATGCTCGAGTGTTCTGACATCAACTTTTCTTCCTATTGCACCTCCTTCAGCAAAGCTTTTGTAGTACGGCGAGTAGTCTTCTACAGTAGCTCCCCTTCACTTTTCTTGAATTCCTTCAATCGTTCATCTATTGCCTACGAACATTCTAGGGCTTTCTCCTACCATGGATCAGTCCTCTCCTATAATATTTGTGCTTTCCTTTGCAGCTAATGGTTTGCATCTAGAGGTTCTTTCCTTTTGAAATGATGGAAAACCTCTGTAGAATTACTTTTTGGCGTAGACATCTCTTCTTCATTACAGCTCCTATGGAATTTGGCATACTCCTAAGTATCGCACATCAATCTTCCTTCAATGAAGACGCTTCATGCAAAGTAGTTTATATTCCTGTTCCTACTTTCAACTGCAAGTGACACTAAGACTTCCTTCCCTTCATTATTTAATGCACCCATCCAGGGACATAATTGTCCCTTTATATGTTTAGCGTACTACCATTCACTCGTCCTAGAATCATCTGACCATTTAACTTCGTGAGCTAAACAACATCACCATCTATAATGTTCTTGATGATATATGGCCCCAACCAATTCATTTTACATTTTCCCAAGAAATTCATGAACTTACAATCATATAATAATACAAGATCCCCTTCATGAAATATATTCTTCTTCATGTCCCTATCATGCCAGGTTTTCTCCCTTTCTTTTTGCACCTTTTGATGGAATCCTGCTATGAATCTATCTTCTTATAAAGCTAGTATCTGCGATATTCTCTTGTTCATCATGTCGGGGTCTGCCATATCTGTGACAACTACAATTCTCAAACTTGGCACAATGTATTCCATTTTCATAACTACTTCTTGTTCATGTACCAACTTGAATGGTGTCTTCCTAGTCAATTTCTTGGATGTCATTCCATATGCCCACAACTCTGTTGGAATCTTCAAGTCCCAGTCATCTCTATTTACATTTCACACCTTGATCAATGCATTCTCTAGAACCGTACTGAGATCTTCCATTGTCCCATTTTCCTAAGGATGATAGGAAGTGTTGTTCAGATGGTAAAATTGGAACTTCTTAGTTAGTGCTTCAATTGTCTTATTCAAAAATGTGTCTTTTGGTCACTCATCAAGATCTTTGAACACCCAAATCTAGACAATATGTACTCAAAAATTAATTTCGCAATAGTTTTTGTGTTGCAATCCTTTACCAGTTTTGCCTCGGCCCATCTTGTCAAATAATTTGTCGCGGTGATGATATATATTGCACTAGGATTTTTCCATGGTGAACTGATTGGTCGAACAAAGTCAATTTCCCATTTATCAAAAGCCTTCAAATTCAATTGGGGTATTAGTGGAATTTCATCTCTTCTATAAGGTATTTTAGTGCTTTGACATGCATCACACACTTGGCAAAATTCTTTTTCTTCCTTATGCACTATAGGCCACCATAACCCAACTCTCAAAATATTTTGCACAATGGTTTTTCCTGCATAATTCCCACCTCTGACTCCTCCCTGATCTTCTTTCACAATATTTTTTCTTTCATGTTCAAGGATGTGTCTACATAGTACTTAATCCTATCCCATTTTATAAAAGTGTCCCACAATCAGCAAGAAATTAGCTGCTCAAACCACCAAGGCCTTCTTTTTCTTTATTGTGTACTCCACGAGAACCATTCGTATGGACAAAAACGGAATAACATCCACGAGGTGATCAATCATCTACAACTTTAATTGCAAACAAGTATGCATCAGGTAGGTTATCTTCAAGACTTGTAGGTTCTTCTCATATCTCTATCCTAGATAGATGATCAGACCCAACATTCAATATTATCAGCTTCACTATAACTTCGAAGACATATTCTTGGAATAATAACAACCATCAGTAGATATTTCCTCCTAATATATGCTTATTTACCAAATATTTAAAAGCGAAGTGATCTGTGGACATCTTAAAGTGTCCTTCCAACAAGTAATGTTTGAACTTCTATAGTGCATACACCATAGCTAACCCCTCCCTTTCTGTTGTGATGTAATTATTTTCTTCATTAGACAACTTCCTTCTTGCAAAGGAAATGGGATGACCAATATCCCATGCTCTTGGTTACACTAGTACTACTCCCAAAGCTATGCAAGATGCATCAACATGCACATGAAATTAATTCTTCCAGTCCGGAAAAACTAGAATTGACACAATTACCATTCTTCATCCCAGTAGAAGGTCACATCCTTCTTTAGCAATTTTTCCATCAATGCAGTTATCTATGCATATCCTTTTATGAACTTCCTATTGTAGCCAATGTTTCCTAACGTAGTATGAAGTGTTCTTATTGTTTTTGGTGTTTCCAAGGTCACATCCTTCTTTAGCAATTTTTCCATCTATGCATGTCCTTTTATGAACTTCCTATTGTAACCAGTGTGTCCTAATGTAGTACGAAGTGTTCTTATTGTTTTTGGTGTTTCCAAGTTACTGCAATCTTTGTTGGATCTAACATCAATCCTTGTTTACAAACCATATGCCCCAACAATATTCCAAATGGAAGACAAAAGATGCACTTCTTCAGGTTCAATGATATTTGATATTGCCTACATGTATCCTAAATCAACATCAAACTCACCACATGCTTCTTTAATAGCCCGAATACCATCCAATCATCAAAGTAAACTTCCAGAAATTTGTGTATGTACTCTTTGACAACTACAATTACAACTCTGGAAAAAATGGCAGGTGAAATCTTCAACCCAAAAGGAATTACTGTGTACCGATAGGACCCCAATTCTATGGCAAACATTGTTTTATGTTTGTCTTCCAATGCAATTATGATCTGGTGATACCCTGAGAAGCCATATGTAAAAGAGTAAACCTCTTGTCCTCTTACATTATCCAACACTTCATTTGTAAATGGGGTGGAAAAAGGGTCATGAAATAATGCATCATTTAAATTCCTCAAGTCCACAAAAATTCTAATTTACCTTCTTTCCTTATTCTCCTAAATTAGCATGGTAATTACCCATTCAAACTATTTGACAAGTTCAATTATCCCCGCGGCTAGCATTTTGTCCAATTATTCTTTTACATTTTCATTATCTTATGGGTTCAGTTTATAAGGCCTTTGCTTAACAAGCTTCGCATCATGCTTCAAAGGAATCCTCATAACTCCTAAATCCCCTAGGATTCCTTTCATATTTAAAAATTTGGAGGAAAACAACTCCTCATATTCATGTAACAAATATGTTATCTTGCTGACAATGTCGTCATCCTAGTAATCTTGTATGGTAGCATACTTCAATTTAGCTTATATCCCTATATTTACTTTCTTCGTTTTTAGTGGCTATGTTATATCTAGCATCTCAATACTAGGCCCTTTCACTTCGCGATGTCCTTCTGACTCTTTGGTATCAATGTTGCGAGGATCTTCATCCTATTCTGTATTGAGGTTATAGCATTCCATCACATTTCGGATCTACGTAACCTTGATTAGGTTGTCAGATAATTGGAACTTCGTTTTCAAAAATATTATTCTTAGCTATATTCAGCACTACATCTATATGTGGACAGTCATCTTCAAATCTGAATGTCATTACAAATCGATCCACTATTTCCGCCCAGCTAGTAGTGCCATATCAAAGTTTAGTTTCCAAATACCAGTTCTAAGGGATTGTTTCCAGGGTATGGATGAAACCATGCACCCATTCTTCTAGTGTAACTTATATCGAGGCTTCCATAAAGATATTTATATGGTCTATAGGATCCTTCTGGCCATCATACTTGTCTGCAAGCTCTGTTTCTACTTTACCAAGTATTACCCACATTAACATTCTACATTTTCCAATCTACTATATTCTTCTTATGATACCTAACCATCTAGCAGGCATAACTCTCAGTGCTTGATCCAGTGCTAACAAACTATGACATTCTGGTACTCATCTTTCATATTATTTAAAGAAAGTATTTACATAGCCCAAACCATCATATAAAGGTAAATCATGAACCTCAGTTGTCATGTAGTGCATTACTTTGGTGATCCTTGCACATGACCTTGTAGACACCTCATGCAATCTATTCTGTTGGTTCTCCAATTATTCTTCCGAATCTGAGGTACATGAACTATCTTTCTCCCAAGTCATATTTCCATCTACATTGGGATTGATCTATTCTTCTTCCTTCATTTTAATCTGATAGATATTATCAACACCATCTATGTTATATTCCTCTTTGACAAGCTCTGTGTACCTTGTCCCTTATAATGGATCCAATGGAAGAATCACCCTCATATTATTGCTTTTGAATATCATTGCCTTGTCTTTAGATTAATTATAGCCATGTTTTCAAATGCCCAATCCAATCCAAGAAATGCAGGGTAAGGATTACTATCATCTACTATCTCAATCACTTTGAAGTCAGTGGTAGTGAAAATTGTGTTGATGTCCATTATGACATTAGACAACCTTCCTAGGGGTAAGATTTTGTGTTGACATGCCATCATCAACTGAATAGTAAACCATTCCAGCTTCAGCTCACCCATTGATTCCCATGTCTACCTTAGCAAGACATTGGCATCAAATCACAGATCTAAGATAACCTAATCTATGTCATATTATCCAATCTGTGCTGTAAGCCTCATTTCTTTCCCTGTTCTCTTCTCGTGTCTATGCAGATTGTTCAATGCATGCATCTCACTCTATGGTACCTCCCTAGAAGTATAAGTGTTTATCAGTTCCTGTAATCCCTCCACAACCTTTTTATTCCTCAACGGCTTCATGAAAGTCTATAGAAAAGACTTCAAAACTTGTATCCACCTCTTGTGTCACAACTAGTATTATTTTGCGGTTATCCTTCTAAGTTAGCTGTATAGTAGAGGTCGAGGCCCCATCATCCATAAAGCTTCACCTCGCCTCAATGAATGCTTGTTTTTACTTCAAGATATCAAATATAGGAGTCTTTTCAGTGGTTTTCCTTATCCATGTGGCTTCAGCTTCCTTTTTTCCATCAGTCTTCTAATTGCCAATTGTGATTCCACTCCTTTTTACAATGTTGATATGAGGTTGATCTTATCTTTCTTAGTGGTCATCATATGGAAATTTTCTACAAGCTACTAGGTTTTTTTCTTCTTCATCTTCGCAATAAGGATGGGACATTATTCTATGACATGATCAAAATATTTACAATAATTGTAGGTTGTTGTCGGGTTCTAACAGTCTCTCGCAAAGTGTCGTGCATGTTCACAATTATAGTAGATAATATGGCCTCATCATTGACCAACTCCTCCTCATCCTCCTCTTCCTCATCCTTGAAATCCTCTTCATCTAGCTTTCTAGCCTTGCTCTTCATGTCTGTGTAATTCATCTTGCAATCTATAACTATCAGCAGTGCGCTCCATCATTAAGTCGTAACTTCAACACTTTTTATCATCATGGCCTACTTATATATAGAAGTTAAAAAAATAGTTGTTTCGGGGTCCATATATATTTTTGTAATAGATAGTAGTCTTTAGAGTGATGTTGACCTCGCATCCTACAAATTTCACACCATATACCCATATTTATTAGATTAGGCACTCCACTTGCAATATGACCTTTGAATACTAGGCATTGATCCTTGTAATGACCTTCCATTTTGTACTTCGTACACCACACTTCTGATCTTTCTGCTCTAACTTCTTCACATTTATTCAGATCCTGCAATTCTAGGGTCAACACAGCTATATAATTTTGTATTTGTTGTACTCCTATGTGAGTATCTCTAACTGATGAGGCTACCAACTTCATCGAAGTCTGCAATGCTTCAGCTTGCATCCTAATCTTCTTTTGTGTCAATGGTAACCTAATATGTGGAAGTAGCGTGACAATGAAACATTCCTTATGTTCCTATGGGGGTATCTCAAAGCTCACTTGACCCATCAAAACCTTGAATCATTGATGCAATTCCCACATAGATTCAGTTAGTGCTTGCTTGATCTCTTTTAGTTATGTGATACACTGTGATTTTGATTTTGGCTTCTTAAACTCTGCTACCAAGACCTTCTTAATTTCATTAAACGTAGAATTTGACTTACTCGTGGAGCATTTTGTATACCATGTTAGCATCCTCTCCCTCAATGATGTGACACGTTGTGCCTTATTTACATCATCATTATTAATCTTTCATTCCATCCATACTGCATCTGCTATGAACCAAAATTGGTCAGGGTCTTCTTTTCCCAGTCCTCCAAAGATAGGTAGCTTAATGTCATCAACCATCCTTCTTCTCATGGGGCAAGGTGGCGAGGAAGGTGGAGGTGGAGGGATAGGGGAAGTGTGGGGAGGGGGATGGGGTGTGAGGGGGGTGGATGGATGGGGAATCCCAAAGATGCCTTGATTCT
Source organism: Pinus taeda (assembly GCA_000404065.3). NCBI lineage: Eukaryota > Viridiplantae > Streptophyta > Pinopsida > Pinales > Pinaceae > Pinus > Pinus taeda. Next base: position 151,420 of record APFE031191747.1, read on the forward strand.
GTTCAGCTCATGACTTCAACGCGCCTTCATCATGGGTGGGGGAATATCATTGGGTTGTAGGGTTACTTATTTCTTCTTCATTCTTAGATCCTAACATAGGGCTGTAGTCAACCTCAATAAAATTCTTTGAATCTATTCTATATCATTTTGCACTTCGCATATCTCCTGGTTCTGAATTATTTCTTCTTTGCTAAACATTAATCTGAGTATATTTGCAGAATACATTTTTCACACAATAACATTTTAATCCATAGCTTTAGTGAATTTAAAAACTTACCTCATGATACTTTGAAGAATATTCATTTAGCTTTGCTATAAGACATGATTTGGTCGATGATGAACTTAATGATAAATCTGACCAAAATTCTATCCATCAAGAAATCAACAACCCTTGAGATACTGTTATCGATTATTTTTAACCATTGTATCAAATCGGGTTTCCACTTCTTAGGTTCATCACCTTTGAAATAGTTCTTATGCTCAGCTAACTTAGATATCCACTCAAGCAATTCAATGGAATGAACCAAAGAAAATCTGATATTTATATTGAAATATTTATCTCTGCAAGTAAGCTTCAGTAGATAAACACGATTTTGTGTTCTCTTTTTCTGAAAATTCTCTTTATTTTTGTTCAACCCAATCCTGAAGTTCCTTCTTTGACAGACACCAAATCATATCCCTTTAACCAGATTCTAGTCCATACAATAGAACCATTTGTTGGCTTGAGGCAACTTGACACAGCTTCAGAGTGTGCTTCACACTAAAAAATTCCTCAACTGCTCGCCCTTTTGGCAACGACCTGCAAGTAGGTCATAGTCTCACCCAAGGTAGTTATGGGAGGTCTTAAAACAGGTTTACGCAACCGAAGGTATATCCACAAAGTCGCCCATCCATTTACCTCTATTGTATGTCACTCTTATAACTTTTCATACATTAGAAATTTTCACACATGATTAATTTAACACATAAATCTAACTCATTACATTATATCATACAGGTCTTTGCATAATTCAGTGAAAAGAATATATAATCGGATACATAACACTAGAGAAATAACATACACTGAGATACAATACTTTGTCCAAACTTCTTCTTTATTAAACACATATTCAATTACATTCACTTCTCTAACCTGCACACCCAGCTGCAGGTAGTTTTCTGACTCAGCTACAGACTCTTTAAGCTCTCTATGCACTCAAATACAGATCCTTCTCCAAAACTACAAACTATAGACATGAAAACAAAGATTCAGTTATGATATTTCATTAATTTCTTTCTTCTCCATTACAAAGTATTACATATCCTTTATATTATTCATTTATATAAAAAAACATGATCCACATACCATGGATCCATAAAACAAGGACTACTACCCCATAAAAATTACAAAATAAAGGCTTTATCCCATCACAAAATCCCTAAAGCTTTGCGTGATGAATATATATTTTCTAGCTCTACGCATTTTTCTCTTACTTTTTCGAGGTATTTCACCCAAAAATTGGACCATATTGGGCCATTCCCCA
>APFE031191753.1:0-55389 GCA_000404065.3 Pinus taeda
TGATGCCCTCATAAAGAATAGCACTTGGAAGCTGGTTGATCCTCCATTTGGAACCAAACCAATTGGCTGCAAGTGGGTCTACAAGAACAAGTACAAAGCTGATGGCTCACTTGACAAGCACAAAGTAGGCTTGTGGCAAAAGGTTTTGCATAGAAGGAAGGGGTCGATTATGAGGAAACTGTTGCCCCCACAGCAAAATGGGCCACCATACACTCTTTGCACTGGCAGCTCAGAACGGTTGGAAAGTCCATCAAATGGATGTAAAAACTGCCTTCTTGAATGGAGATCTAAAAGGAAATGTTTTTATGTCCCAGCCTGAAGGATTTGCTGTGAAAGGACATGAACATAAAGTATGCAAACTTGTGAAGTCCTTGTATGGCCTCAAACAAGCACCACGAGCCTGGTATGAAAAGCTAACTCAGCATCTTCTGAAACTCAACTTCAATCATTTTGATCTTGATGATGCAACTTTATTTGTTAAGAAAGTTGGCAAAACGGTTGTATATCTTGTGGTGTATGTAGATGATATTTTAATGACAAGGAACAATGAAATTTATATTGCATCCATAAATAAAGAATTAGGAAAAAGTTTTGAAATGTGTGATTTGGGCTATGTTCATTACTATCTTGGCATTGAAGTAACCCAACATCCAAAATCCATATTTCTTTCTCAAAAGAAATACATTGGAGATTTGTTAAATAGATTTGGCATGACAGAGTGCAATCCTCTTTCTACTCCAATGGAACAAACTTAAAGCTCACATCTATTGAAGGAAAGGAATTTGAGGATGCAACAAAGTATAGACAGCTTGTAGGAAGTCTCATCTACCTCACTACTACCAGACCAGACATTTCATTTGCTGTTGGAATCCTCTCCAGGTTTATGCAAAAGCCTTGTGAGGGACATTGGTCTGCTGCAAAAAGAGTTCTAAGGTACTTCAAGGGAACTCAAGATCTTAGAATCAAGTATACACAGGTGGACGACTTCAGCTTGATTGGATACTCTGATTCAGACTTCGATGGAGACAAAGAAACTGGAGTATCTACTTCAGGATATGCTATGAGTCTTGGATCAAGAGCTGTCTCTTGGAGATAACCCAAACAACAGTTCCAGCAGATTCCACAACAGAAGCAGAATACGTGGCAGCAGCTGAAGCAGCGAAGGAAATTGTGTGGCTCAGAAAAATTCTTGAAGATTTGCAGGTAAAACAAGTACAATCAACTCCACTCATGATTGAAAACACCTCTGCAATAAAGTTGGCCAAGAAACCAAAGTTCCATGATCGTACAAAGCACATCAATACTAAATATCATCTGATCCGACATCATGTTGAGGCCAAAACAATCCATCTCCGTCATTGTTCCACAAATGAGCAAATTGCAGACATCTTCACCAAAGCGCTTGGAAGAGAAGCTTGAAAGATTCAGAACGATGCTTGGACTCACCAACATCCCTTCAGATTAAGGGGGGGAATGTTGACACCTAATCCTCAGTGATTGGGGAACTGAATGTGAACAGTCATCGAGAAGATGAACTGAACAATCACATTCATGTATATATTAGATAGCTGGTTAAATGAATAAACGCATTAGTTTTCTGGAGTTACTCCTGGCCTAACAATTTCTAATCTTATTTTTCAAATTTTTGACACTTTATGCTGGCATATTGAGCACCTTACTATCAAACATTCAATTGATGCATTGCCCTGTTTGAAAATTGAAGTTTTATATTATAATCGAAAGCATCAAAATCTATTTCAATTTCAATTTCAATCAATGCTAATGTTTTATCAAAAGCTTCTATCTTCTCAAAGCAATATCAACAAGAGAATGTATTTAAAGAAATCTGCCGACAATCCAATTTAATTAATAATTTTCCATTTCATTTGAAAGATTTCCATCCATTTTCATTAATTTCATTGAAAAATATTTGGAAAATTTCCCTCAAAGAAGATTGTTAATAGCTTAACATTTTTACATAACAATAACAATTTTTTCCAGGCCTTTGAATTTGAAAACTCATATCCACAATTTGGCCTTTCATCTCCTTTTTTGAATATTTCCCAATTATTAATAGAAATCCATCCAGATTTCTATGATCCAATTGGTATTAAATTGGAAAGGAAATTTCAAGAGAATGAGATCTTAATTAAGTTGCTAACAATAACTGTACATTCTGATTTCATATTGAATTTTCTTAGTTTAATATGATTTGTATTTTTATTACTAACATTAGAACTGTACATACATGCAGCAATTAAAATGAGAAAATGGCTACACTGGAAATATGACTATACCTAGTCATTTTCATGTATATGGTTAGAATAGGAGTACAATTAATTGAGTTAGTTTGTTTTGTATAGTTAACTTGTTTTTAACAGTTTTGTAGATTAAAATAAAACAAAGCAATCAACATTTCTCATACATGTTCAGTGAAAACATTTTTTCCTATCAGAAAATTTTAATTCTTGCTTTCCTTTTTAAAGTTCTTGCAGCAATACCTCTACTCTGCCTATTTTGAATAATGTCTTGATTAAATTCAATTGAGGTTGCACTTGACATCGATCGCTTCAAAGCCACTTTTATTTATTTTGAGATTTCCCTCTAAGATTTTCTTTTGAAATTTATATGATAAAGGTTTTGAGGATATAAAAGCTTCATGATCTCATTATCCCATGAAATGTATGACTCTCTATGATAAGCTTAATTCCAATTCAATCATTAATATTCAGTCTAACCTTTCATTGTAATCACATGAAGTCCATATTATCTTCCTCGAAATTTATTAAAATGACCTTAAGGGTGTCCCTATTGTTGTGTGCACACATTTAAATCTGTGTTGTTATTTTTCCAAAATTAGTGGCTTTATCCCATTTTGACATTTAGTTGCAATACGTATCATATTTATTTACTAAAGGCTTTATTGAACAGTCACTATAACAATACATATTCTTCTCAAGTTATTCGAAATAAGCAGAGGTAATAAATTTTTGTTTCAATTCAAAAGGGAAGACTATTTTCATATTTATTTCTGGTAAATTTTATATTTCCTGAACATGAATAAACAGATTTTATTTAGGCTAATTGAACACTTAGATTTAGAATAAATGATGAGATGATTTTGAACAAAGTCAAAATTTTGATAAATCGAAGGAAGAATTTAAAGATTCATAAGGTAAAATGTACAGACAAATTCCTTCGAGGTATGCATTTACAAGTTCATTTTCATCTATTATTAGTTTATATTTTCCTTAGTTTATTTTTTATTTTTGTTCTGCTTTAGTTGCAGGTTTTCATTTGTTTTCAAAATTTGAAGTAAGCAGCAAACTCATTTCAAATTTGCAACAGGTTCAAGGAAATTTTATTTGTGATCCATTCGAATTTGAGCATTTTTAACTTTTCTTTCAACCATCAGAAAACCCAATTGAAATTTCAAACAATATCATAAGATTCAACTTGATTTTCATATTGCTGATACTTCAATGAAAATATTCGCAACACTACCATCCTGCTCATCTTTGTCAATAATTTCATTCTGATATTACATCATCCACTTCACAACCATTTGTATTGAAATATTTCATCAGAAGTAGCTTTTATCATTTTTGATAACAAATTTTTTCTAAAATATCTCCAATATATTACCTCACTCATATCGCATTTCTCATATCGGAGGTTTGCAAGTGAAGTATACTTCCATTATCATGAATTGCCGATCTTCGATAATTGACTTTACTGATATTGCGACAACCACATAATTCCGGACCCGATATGAAATTCAAATCAAATTCATAAAAATATTGCGTCCGTTCAATCGCAATAATAGTAGGAGCATAACTTTAAAAGGACCGATGTCACGAATCCGATATGTTATTAAAATCTCATCATAGAGTTATCAGATCCACTCTTCATCGCATATCGGCATTGTAAGAAGCATACTGTGTTACATCGGGTACCCAAAGTTTGTCGATTTCCGATTAGCTACGTCATCTATCGCATCGCCGATATCACAATCGCTTCATCGCATTTTTATGCTCACATCACCTCTCTGAATCTGTGATGTGTGTTTTGCGATATGGGAAGCACAATGTAAATATTCTCTGATCCCTGATATAATATTTCTTTAATAATGTGATCGCTTCATTTCATTGCACATGTTCTTATTGGCAATTTGTTATTGCAATCTCCGATGTGATAGCTTCCAATGCATGCCTCTAAGCCATTCACATTTAATTGATATATGGCATAGCAACAAAAGTGAAGTCTTGCAAATTAAAATTCAAGCATGGTGAAGAGACATGTGATGCAAATCATTCGATACGGCAATATGTTATTTTAAAGGCGAGTTTGGGTAACCACTATGGTAAGAAAACAGTTAATGACTAATTTGCAGCATATTCAAATCATTTCAATTTCTCATACATTTCAGTTTTAAATATATAATTCCATAATTAAAAATGGAATTCAAGACCTCTCTATCTTCATATTAAATTTTATTATCTTGGAATTGGTCTTGATTCTGGACAATTTATAAAATCATGGAGTTTATATTAAACTAATAATATTTTGAGAAACAGGCATTACTGCAGATTCTCATTCTCATTTCTGATGCATTTGTTTTCCCTTGAACACTAAGCATTCCGTTTTACATTTTGTTGTTTGCTTTAGCGTAAATTCAATAAATAATGATTTTGGGTTATAGGATTTTGGTTAGTTTGAATTTTTCATGTTTTTAATGTTAATTAAAATAAAAAGTCGACTAGTTTGGAGAAACTGATACCTTTCAGGTAAGATCAAAAGCAATTATCCAATGGTAAGATTCATGTACACACTTTCATTAATTTCCATTTCGTTACTTTAGTTTCAGTTTTGTTTTTCTGACATATAAATCTGTTTTGCAGCTCTTCATAAAAAGCCTCCAACCCTCTGTCGGATCATATTTTCAAAATCCTATACTCTTCTCCTGGCTTTATTTCAAGAAGCAGCGATAATCTTCATGTAAACAGCTGCACTAGGAAGTTTCTGAACCTATAGTTTGTTTTTTTAAACATTTCTTTTATTAGAAAATGATTAAGATGATGTTTTGAAACAAGAAGATTAATATCAGATAGAAATTTTTCATTGAGGTTGAATTTTATCGTCACTGCTATCCAAAAAGCCTAAAACACTCACAACCCTGCAAGGTATGATTTTCCCAAATCTCGACATGAGAAATATTGATTGCACGATTATTTTTTTTTCTTCATATTGTTGAGACATTGGTATAAACATTCTTGTTTGAGTTTATCTTTTGAAACTTGGATTTTCCTTTCCACTTTTAAAATTTCTTCATTTTTGTTTTGTTTGCTGATTTCTTTTCTCACTTTAGCATAAGAATTTTTTTCTTTTGGTTTTCAATTTTGATTTTGGTGACTTTGCCATGATTTATATGGAAGACCTATTTGTTACCTAACAATGGTTAGCATACATGGAGAAAAATTGTTAATAGTCACCTATTAACTTCTTCTTAATTCTCTTGGTAAAGTTTGATTTTCTTATAATAAAGGTAGACATACTTAAGGAAGAGATTACCAATTTAGAGAAATTGGAAAAGTATCATAAAATATGGAGAAATTTCTTTTTCATCAAAATTGTAATCATTTTGATATTTCAATATTTTATTAAGATCTTTCAAAGTTCTATTATCAGTCAAGAAAAGTTATTTTTAACCAGGTAAAGACACTTTACAGCAAAGCAGCTTTAACTCTGAAATTGTCATTCTTAACTCTTAAGGATTCAATGAGTCTCCCTGTCCCAAAGAGTCTTATTTTTCTATAATGTAATCCAAAAATATATTTAAACTTAAAAGATAAAATGTCTCATCATGAACTTGCTTATCATGATCATAGGGAAAAAATAGGTTGACATTACCAACAATGCTAAACAAACCAGGGTAATGGCTTATGATTGCCAACAATTATAAGGCAAGGGGTCTTATCACGAGCTAGCTTGTTCAGTCCAATTATAACCAGTGAATGGCATTGTCAACTATCTGACCACCAAACCAGGACAATGGCTTTTAAGATTTATAACAAAAATAAATGAAAAATAAAAAAATAAACATATATATGAATTTATCTCTAGGTCAATAATTTTTTAAAGAGATGGGATTCTGAATCATTAATGATTAAAAGGTAACCCTGTCGAGACTATAGATGTTTGCTGGCAGCAGTGGCTCTACCTATGACAAATGAGTATATTTTAAAAGCTAAGTTGTAAAGTGACCCATGCTTTATCTCTACAACTAATCAAGCATTGATATAGAGTTTTGAAATATTTTAATCTATGAGGAATTTTAAGAAAAAATATAGTTAGATGATTCTTGCTTTTATTCAGACTAATGAACCTAGTCAAGCATTTCAAGCATAATTCTCCCTTCTTTAATTATTTTTACTTTAATTTTAGGAAAATCTCATTCATCTCAAATAGAGATAACTGGTTCTTCTCCCGTGTGTCGCCATTGTTGTGGTAAAAACACAACCCCCCCATTTTTGAAGTAAACACATCAATAATGGGGACCCTTTCTATTAAAAAATTGGCTAAACACCTTTTAGGATTTTCATTTAGTTGATTATCCTACGTTTTTGTTAGTTTTTCATTTTCTTTGAATTCATGTTTTGATTACTTTGTTAGAATCGATTTTTTATAAGCTTCCCATTGACGCTTGTTTTGCCTCATTTGGTCAACTGGTTTGAAAATGGTACTCCTTTGAAGTCTCGTCATTTATCTAACCTGGGTTAAAATGCATAAAATGTATAATATTGCATTTTGTAAATAAATTAGCTTAATAACGCATTTATTTTAAATATTAACCCCTAGTTAGTTCTTACTAACATTTTTTAATTTTTTTTTTACTTATACAGCCAAATTATTAAGCATCGGGATTTAAGAAATTTACTCCAATTTGCAAATCAATTACTAATCTTAAAAAACCCATAATATCCAAGTGTCTATAGTTTATTTTTATTCCTTTTATTTATTTTCCAAATGACTGTAATTTAGAAACTAAACTTCATTAAAATAAAACCAAAACAAAATTGATATTTAATGATAAATTTTAAATTAATTACTAATTAATTTAATTAAAATAAAATTTAATACAATAATATTAAAAATTATATTATTTAAAATTTAAAAATTATTAAATCGCATCGAGAAATCTGATGGGATCGCATCAGAGATTTTATATATTGCAAGTTTTAAAATCCCGATAACCTCTTTCCTGGATCACCAATATGCGATGGTTCAATAAGGCAACATGGCATTAACCAAAATAGCATGACTTATTTATTATAAAAGTTTCACTCATGTTTTATTATGAAGTTTCACTCATACGTGAGTGAATGAAGGTAGGTCAGTTAATTTTAATATTAAAATTAATATATATTAATTTATAAATAATAAATTTTAAATTAATTAATATATAAAATTTAATTTTTATTTAGTATTAATTAGTTTATAAATAGATTGTATTAATTAGTTATATTAAGATTAATTAATAATAGTTTATTAATTAATAAGTTTAGTTATAATTAACAATTAAATTAGAATTAATTATTAGATAATTAGAATTCTAATTTAGGATTTAATTTTTAATTAAAATTTTGAATTTTAGCCCAACAACAGAAATTCCATAATTGTGCCAGAATTGACTCACCAACTTTGGAGGCCCATAGATTGAGTTTTACTTGGCCAAATGAGGCCCAGGACGGCTATTGGAAACATAAAATCAAGGAGAATATTTTTGGGCAGGTTTCATTAATAGATTTGGTCATTTATTTGGTCGAAAATCAAGCAGAAGATCAAGCTACAAATTTCTAAAACAAAATCAATTTTCTGAGTTTTATTTTCTGCATTTTCAATCGTTCAGGCCTCTTCTCAATGCAGATCCATTTGTCAAGAATATCCTTGGCTAATCAAACCATCCCATGCATCAATAGAAAGCTTACATCCTATTTTCAATTATTTATTTAATTGAATTTGATTGGATTTATTTCAAATGCCAGTAATGATATTTTGATTTTATTGTTGCATCTTAATTGATTTTGATTTCTTTTTGCAGGAAAATAGTAGAAGAAATATGGAGAAAAGGATCTCAATCAATGAGAAAGCTTCAGCAATTAAATATTGGAATTTTGAGCAAATAAAATTAGATTGGGCATATTTCTCTTCAACAAACTTTCCTCTCAAGAATTCCTTCACAAATAGTATAAATAATAGATTGCAGAATGTAATAAGGGGTTGCTCTCCTCTGCAATTTTAAACTTCTAAAAGCATTACTGTAATAGAAATTTAGAGTTGTAGGGGAGAAGAGAGAAAATTTCAGATCTGGGGATTATTGAGGATTTTTCCTTTATATCTTGAATTATGTGTGAGGGGTAGAGTTTGCACTACTATGGCTTTAGTTTTGAAGGCAGAAGTTCAAGCAATGTAAAGACTGTTGGAGACAAAGGACAAAGAAATGGATACAATAAATTGGCATTTCTAATACTAATGTTTCAAATATCAGTTCCATTTTTATGATAACAGGAATGTCTCATTTTATTCATTTTTGTGTACTATTGTCAATATGGGTAATTTGTTTCAATATTGTTATTAGGTATCTCTGTTCTTATGAATTAAAATTTGATTTCTGAGTAACTATTTACTCAGAGATCTGTCTTATAAAACTGATTTATTGAATGGTAATGTGTTATGAACTATTTCCACATATTATTGTTTAATTATTGGATTTACAGATATGATAATCAATATCACTTTTATGAACTACTTCCGGGAATGTTGTTGGTTTATTATTTCAATTGATAGGTCTCAATAGGATGTGTTTTGGTATCCATAATGTCAGTTAATTGAACTACTTTATTAATTTGATATTCATTATAAACAAGACATATTTAAATCCCAATACTTTAATTATCTTGCTCTTAGTTGGGTTATATCTATATCTGCCTAATTAAGATAGGATTTAGATTAGTTTCTTTTGCTTGCATTATAGAATAAGCTTGCATTTAGATTAAGTTCTACATTCTTTTAAGTCCTCTTTTCAAAGAGGCAAAACTTTAGTTGTGGCTTGGTTGAACCCAAATCAGCTTAAGGGTCATTCTCTTGCCTGATCAGCAAGAAGAAGTGATCTAACATCACTATCTATTGGTCGTTAAAAATACATCATAAACCAATAACGATAGGGAGAAGGTAACTAGACCTAGTTAAACCAGTCGGAGCCACCACACCAAATGGAAAAGGAGCTGCTTTAAGGTCCGAACCAGGTGGTTATTCCCCATTGTTGTTGCAGCGATTTTCGAGGCATCAACAACACCCTATAGAGGGGCCATCCAGTATGCATCGCACCCTTTACACTATGAAGGTGATATGCATCGCACCCTCTGCACTCGGCATTCAGTATGGTCTAGTTTTAACCATTTCTGAGTAGTTTTCTATGGAGAACTTCTGGGAGATGACGTAATCAGTTGACCTTGTTCCTTTAGGTAGTGAAGCAACACGTTTAGAGACTTAGAGCCCTCAGTTTATAGACATTTATGATTGGGGTTGCAGTGCCCAGAAATGTCTATAACAGTTGCCCCCTAAAGCATGAGGTCGTTAATCTTTTGATGTCAGGTGAAATGCTTTACCATGAGGATCCGAAACTTTTTTGAGCTTGGAGGTGACCTGTAATAAGATACAATACAATACATTATCTTCATAATTTTTTCATGATCTAGCTGAGGCGGGCATTCCCATGCTCAGCTTTATAAATTCACTTTCATGTACATAGGACAGACAACCGTCTCTGTAGCAGACTGATGATTCGGACGGAGTCATCATTCTTTGATTTGGATGATCATTTGTTCTCCAATGATGTACATTTGATGTCTTTATATTCTTGAATATATCGCAGCCCGGATGGATGCAACTAGATCTGAGGTCTTCAAAACTTGTTCCTTCTTCACTCGGAGTACAAGTTGATCCATGTGAAAAATGTTCTAGAGTCAAACATGGAAAGACATCGCCTGATTACTAGCCAATGATGTAAGCTATTAACAGGCACGAGAGGAGTCACCAATAATGTCAATGATCCTCAAGGTACTACAGTACAATTCGCGTGGTGTGAAGAAGGAACTTGGTGTCGAACACCATGCAAAATCTTCCGGTCGAAGGCCATTGATGTAAACCTGTCGTCGAAAGTGAGAAACTTGCCATTGAAGCATACAAGCTTCATAGTACTGAAAGGGGTTGTTGCTAAGTCAACTTCTTGGACAATGAGCTGATGTCGACAAGAAGTGACCCATCGTAGGTGGGCCTTAATGAATCCCACATCTACGACACGGAATGGAGCACATGATTTTTGAGGTGAAAACGATCTGATGATACAAGGTTCAGGGTGGTGGTTATGAAAGAGTGGAGCATGAATGTATTGCAGCGGATGAGACACAGGTGAATTCTCTGAGTGACTTCTCTTGAACATATCGGCGACACTAACGAGGGATTGGTAGTGTTAACCGCAAATATGGATGGTGTGACGGACCAATGGTGATATGACCAGTGAACGGAACAACCCAACCCGACTCGGATGCGAAGAGAAAGTGTCATGTTCAAGAGCGACTTGCTACCAATAAGGTTTCTTCAAGTTTTCTTCCAAATTTTCCCCAGTCATTGCTGACCAGTACCTCTTTATTTTTGTCAAGCTTGAGTAGGATAACATATGCTTGTTATATAATTCGCCCTTCAGGCAAACCTGTCGCTATGTTTTGACGAGCCTAGTGATAGTGAAACTCATTCTCGTCCATTTGGACAAGTTTGTCGCTATTAGGTTTTAACGAGTTTAACGACAAAGATAGCTCGGTCCTTTTCAATTTTAGAGACGCTGAAAAGGACGAAAAGGAAACCCCAATGATTTTTTTCGTCATATAATCCCTTAAGTCCAAAAAAGCATAAAATAATACGAAAGAGATGAATTTTCGATAGTTTTAACGAGCGGAACAAGACAAGCGCTCGATCCTTTTGTGTAATAATCCCTCAAGTCCAAAAAAATTAAAATCTAGAGGAGGGATAGAACTTCCGATGACTTTAACGAGCCAGAGAGGCTAATCGCTTGGCAATATTTTCATATTTTATGAGTTAGTTGAAAAGAGCTTAAAGGAGACTCATTTTCCGAGGAACAAGTGATGATTTCGAGTAGCAGCTGATCCCAGTTAAGGTTTGGAATTTTCCAATCACAACAGTGTCACAAGGATGGCTAATAGAATCACTCTTCGCAGATGTTCCTTGAAAGGGGTAAACAATCAAATGGAGGTGAATGATTGGCTAAAACAGAGTGGAGGTGATGATGAGAACACGACCAAGGCTCAAAAGCTGATGATAATGCATTTACAATGGTTATTTACCAGGGATCGGTTCATTTTTTAATGAGCTTAAACTCTAGGGTGAAACATTTGCTCATTGCTTATGTTTATTTTTTAACGAGCTTGAATTTCACGTTAAGACTACTCATGCCAGTCATATAATAAGGATATCTCATCTAAGATGCCATTTTTTATGGAGCTTGAACCTTTTAAAGCTTTGCCCCGGATCCTTTCTTTATGCGAGTTAGGAAACGACCAATAAATGGTCTCTCTTTGATTGCATGCAGAAAGGTTTGCATGCCCCTGGGTATAATGAAAAATTTCTAGGTTACCATATAGAAGTTCCTACTTTCGCAAAATAGTTTCCATCCACATCGCAGATAGAAACACTTCCTGGCTTAGTCCATTTGGACCAGGGTGGTTCTAAATCCCAACCTCCTAACCTTGACGAGGGAATCTTATTCTCGTCTAACTCCCTTTTCCTATAAGGATGGGTGTCAGACCAGTCATTTTCCTCTGCACAAACCTACTTTATACTTAGAGTTTCCCTGTCAAAGCAGGCCAAGGTGCATGCCCCCTGGGTTTCAGCCATATCCTCCCGAATCACTCGCACTCATCAAGTGGATGGACTGGAGATCGATGAGACATTCCTTGCGTGAAAAGACCATTTAGGGATGGCATTTGACTATTTTCTATGTGTGAACCAAGGAATGACAGCTGGTCTATGAGCTTGACCACTATGCCTTCATGCGGAAAACACATTACTCTAAAGAGTGAGGAGACGACGGCTCCCATGCAATAAATATAGTCACGCCCAAGGAATGGGCACATTGGGAAGGATCCCTAATGGTCGACTGGTTCCTTTGTCAAAGCCTGTCAGATTTCTCATTTCAGGAAGAAGTGATGGTAAACCAAGCGCTTTCCAAGCAGTTGAGGAAAGGATACTCATAGAAGCCCCTTCATCTATGATAGTACCAACCATGACCATTCTGTAAGCTTGTACGATGATTCAGAATGGTACACTAGCTGGTAAATGGGGTCTTCCTAGTAGATTCCAATCGAAGGAAATGACTAGGTTTCTTGGAGGTGGGACTGAATAGACGGTCAGATATGACTCTGATGAACTTCCTTCCTGAGGTAAAGGAACGGGTAGACTGCCCCCAACTTCATCAGAGTCTGTGTTTATGAAACGAATTTGAATGGTGTCATTCTCTTTCTCTTCAGTGACGGTATCACTCGAAGATGATCCCTTTGAAGGCAAAACCGGGTCAACTGAAGCCTTGACCTTTTGACTTTCATCAGGTATGGATTCAGAGGGTTCATTTTCAATGATAGACACTTCAACCAATGACAAAGGCGTGTCGGTCGTATTTTCAACCAGTGGTGGACTCGGCAAGAGTTTCTTATATCCAAGAGGGAGCCGTAGCGGTGAAGCGGGACGGTGATCCAAAACTCTTTTGGCTTCATCTAGGAAGGGACAACGGTGGATGGCGTGATCACCTTCACACAGTTTACAAGGAAATTTGTGATTCTTTTTTTGTCCAGATACTTCACTTTCATTGGTTGACGATGTACTTTCAACATGATCATCAGATGTTGACGACATCATATTGTGCAAACGAGGAGACCAGTCCCTTAAGATCCAAGGGATGCAAGGACAATCTCGATGATAGTGATCTCCTTTGCAAACGACACATGGAGATTTAGGTTTATACAGTGCGGTGTGAGGATTTTTGCTAGACGACACATGGTTGCCCCCTTTTGCTTTTGGCTCCTTCTTCTTCTTTTCCATTTTCTCTTTCTGCTTCTTCTTCTTCTTAGTTACTTGATCTTTAGCTTTACGAGCTTCATGAAGCAAAGAGGAAGGAGGAGAGGGAGAAACAGACGAAGTGTAAGGTTGGCGGGTAACTCTAGTATCACCTAGTTCCTCACTTAACTGTTCATGAATTACGGTATTCTGAATGACAGAGGTAGAGAAGAGCCATATGGGCAAACCAATTGTCAACCCTGGAAGTGACAATGTGGCCATATGGGGTGCACCAACATCTCCCCAAGAGGAGAAAGGACTAGGATTTCCTCCAAGGGGAAACCCTTGGTTGGTAGACTCCATTTTTCTCAACCTAAAGACCAATGAGGGAGCTTGTGATGTTATTCCGATTAAAATAAATTTTAGACGCTTTGACACAACTTTTTTTTTCAATTTCTAAGAGTTGAGAAAAAACAAAAGATGACTCTAGTCGCCTTCGATTTTTAATGAGCCTAATGTGACAAGTGCTTAGATGGACCTTTTCCTTTAAGGAGTCTGAAAAGGAACGAAAGAGACTTCTCTGAAAATCTAGGCAGAGGGATTACCAAACCAATCGCAAAACTGCAAAATATTTTTTACGGTACGGCAGTCAATCTTCCCGAATGTTATGTTCAGTGCATTGCAATCGATAGGGCGGCAGACACGGCTTCCTAAGGATAAAGGATATAGCCTATTGTGGTCTCCCAATATATACTCGACAGTACGTGAGAGCACAAGTCCGTACTGGCACTTGTCGTCTCAAAGTGGAGGAATCACCCAACCAACAATGAAAACAACAGTTACCAAGTTTTACGACGCCAGAATATGTCTCTAGCCTAGACTTCTAGATGTTGTGTGTTAGGTTCCAAGGCGTTTTTAGATTCATTAAATTTATTTTATATTGATCTTGTTTAAAAATTTGGCTTTCATGTCCAGTGCGTGATGTGTATACAATTCCTAAAATGCAGTCTAAGATGATAAACAAATGTTTAATATTCTTTTGGCAATGAAAATCCTAGCTACTAAGGAAAGAGAATTGAGGGTCTTTCAACAAAGAGCACAGAGCACACACTAAATGCACTGTCCTAAATCAAACCAAGCAGTCTCAATGAAAATGCACATGCATGTATTTGTTTTCAGCCTTCTTAATGTATGAATGACAAGAAGAACGCTAAATGAAAATCTGAATTATTTTCCAAAGCAACAATACTAACAAATTTCTTTTTCAAAATGAAGTGAAGATAAGGACGACACTTTGCAATTTCGAAATGAAAATTGTTTTCGACACTTGAAAAACTACTAATTCAAATCACATACAATAGTAATAGTACAATTGGCTATCAATAACAATCGGATTCTCTCCTATGACTGAAAATGACACTTGCGACACTTTCAGATCAAGAAACGACAGTCTGATCACGCTACTTCTTTGTAAAAGAGAACTAGAAATGGCGCACAATACATAAAAACACTTACAGTTCTTTGCACAATGGAGGCAGAATGATGGAAGAGAAGGGGGTTTCCATAGAGATATACTGACCACAGACAGACAGCAAAACTCCTGAATAGAACTGAAAAGAGTGAAGAAAAACCAAAGTCTGAAGGTAAAATTAACCTTCCCTGACCATCGCACCTGTCACACAGGGAATCCAGTATGCATCGCACCTACTGTACATGGGAAGTGCGATGCATACAAACTGCCTTGAAGGGAGGGTGCGATGGTACCTGTGTGAGACTTTTATCCAGTCTTTGATCACAATTTGCAGTTCAGTTCAAGGATTTAGGCCAAGTAAGTGATGTTTAGTAAATATAAATCACAAGGGTTGATATGAGGAGGTTACTAGAGCCACCACTTAGGGAAATTAGAGTGTTTGCAGATCGATTGTTCAATTTATAAACAAAACCCGGAGATAAACTTAAGCAACATTGATCTACTTTGCACTTGCATATAAAATGCAGTTCAAAGGCTAGCTGGCTTGACTTTAGGCTCCGTTTGTAAGTTTATAAAAAAAACAAAAATAGACCAACAAACAATCTATTTGCTCCCCAGTATGGTCGCCATTTTGTTACCGGGAATAGTGTCCACTTAGAGCTATTATTCCCACTAAGACTCGTAGTTATCTTAGAAACAAACAAGTTAAAACTACTTTCATTTTCCTTTATGAAAAATAGACAAGAGGGAAATAAAGGACACCAGCCTTTGTCTTGCGCTTGGTTCCTTTCTCGGTTCCTCTCCTTCTCGATAGATCTTTCCCATTCCTTCTTTGTCTACACAGCTTTAGAGAGCACCTGTGGAATCAAAGCAGCATAATACTATCAAAGAATAGAGATCTATATTCATAAACAACAGAGGACTATATATGTATTAACCACACAAATGCATATACAATCAAACATACACGAATGTGGAGGAAAAATTAAATAGCTTTATTAATATCAAGAATAGCAAGAGGATTACAACCAATTGCTCTGACCCAGCATCATCCTCTAGCAAGAAAGCCCTTCTTCACCTCAAGTAAAGCTTAGATCACCCAACACTATGATGTTACACCAGAAAACCAACAACACTTCTCTACAAGATACAAGATTCCAGCCTATGGATCTCTGTGATGAGGGATCCATATATAGATGATTGTAGGGGGGTGAGTCAGCTTATGGGATTTTGATTAGTGTCCTCTCTCTAATAGTTCTTGATTCCACTTGGAGATTGATGATCTCTTACTCATCCCTGGTCGAAATCAGAGAGGCAAGTGTCAGAGGGGTAGTTTCTGGAAGATTCTATGGTCTTCCACCTCGCAAATTGTCTCTGCCATTTGTCCATTCTTTCCCATCGCACCCTACAAAGGGGCCATCCAGTATGCATTGCACCCTTTACACTGGGAAGGTGATATGCATCACACCCTCTGCACTGGGCATTCAGTACGGTCCAGTTTTGACCATTTCTGAGCATTTTTTTGTGGAGAACTTCTGGGAGATGATGTAATCAGCTGACCTTGTTCCTTTAGATAGTGAAGAAACTCTTTTAGGGACTTAGGAGCCCTCAGTTTATGGAAATTTATGATTGGGGTTGCAGTGCCCAAAAATGTTTATAACACTACTGCTACTCCAACAATGTTCGATGGTGTACCATCTGTCCCAACTAGCTCTCAACTGCTAGACAGAGTCCATCCAGGGACTATTTCGACAGTATGGTCTGTTCCCATTTGTTCGTCTAGAATAATATCTAGAATCTCTTATGTTGAGTCTCAACAAATTGATCCTTCGCAACAGTATCAATTTGGGCAGTTCGGTCCCCAAAGGCCAATCGTTTGTTTGAGTACTGGATTGCCACCATATGGGGGGAAATATGCCCTTGTATTGTTTCCTTTGGGAGAACAACCATATGGGAGTTCACAACAGAATTCAGGTCATGCTGAAATTACATCCAGCAGTTGGGTGCACTACCTCAACAACCAAGAGTTGTATACTCAATGCAACAAAGCCTACCTGTGTCAAATATCCCCACGACACCGGCCATTGTGACAGTGTCATAAGTACAAGCGGTGCCTATTGTATGCCAACCTCAAGTCTCTCAGGTCATAAAACAACAACCTCTTGTCTCCACGACACAGCCGCAATCACCGATTAGTGTCTCCCTAACCGGAGTGACCCAAGTTCAAATGGGTACTATTACCCCTCATCTTGGTCAAATAGCCAGTATTGGACAACAACAAATGGTCTCACAACCATGGCTAGTGCAATATCAACAACCGCAATTCCAACAAGCTTACCAAGGATCTGAGCAGCAAGTCTTTGCGAGTAATGGGCAGCCTATATTCAAAATGGTCAACAACAATCATATCAAAATGGTTATGCTCATCAACCTTACCAAAGTTATCAGCATCAAATGCATTATGCTTGTATGCAAAGACCCATTGCTCAGGTGATACCATCCTATCCTGGGTATGCTTCACCGAACCTGAATCAATAGTTGCCCTTCATGGCGACTTTAGAGTTACCAGATCTAAATCGGCTAACAAAAAATCCAATTGCTTATGCCCCTTGGTGGCCAGCGATTCCTCATAAACTTCCATCAGATATTCCTAAATTTAATGGAAATATGGGTGAATACCCGTCAAATCATGTGATGACCTTTCATTTGTGGTGTTCATCCAACACTCTAAATGTTGATTCGATTAGGCTTCGCCTTTTTTAGCGAACGTTAACTGGTCTGGCAGCAAAATGGTACATTGAATTGCCTAGATCTTCATTTGATAACTTCAACACCCTTGCCACAAAATTCTTAACCCATTTTTAGTTACCAATAAGGTACAAAACAGGAATAGAGCTTCTTACCAATTTCAAATAGACGACAGCCACTCACATATCTGATAATATCCATGAGTGGCAGCATTGTCATAGAATGGTAAAAACATATGTTCTTGATCAACTATTAGTTGAGTGGTTTATTAAGTCATTGTTACCTTCTATCACAGAAGATGTGGCAAAGGGAGGGGTCGTCACTGAAGAGAAAGTCACTACTCGTGCGCAATATTTAGACTTGATCTATACTCAGTCTGGAATGCTCTATGAAAAAATACCTGATGCTCCTAGACCGGAATTTTTTGTTCCTCCTCCTCCTAAATCAAACAAAGACTCTCATGCCAGCGATGGTGTGATAGGTACGATTAGCACGAAAACCGTCAAGGCTACATCGAAGAAAGCTAGTACAGTTTCTAGTCAAAATGCAAATGAAGAACTTCTCTCCTCAGAGGTAAATGTCGTGTCGACTGAAAAATGCAAAGAACCAAAGAAACCAGGAGGCAAGAATAAAAAGAAAGGGAAAAAGAAGAAACAGGAGGAGTTGTCTCCTGAAAAATCTTCTGTAAACCCTTCTGGAGAAAGGAAACCAAATCATCCATGCTTCATATGCAATGAGGATCATTGGACAAAAGACTGTCCACATAGAGTTGAGCTTAGGAAACTCTTAAAGAATTCAAAAACCTCAGCGGTATTGACTGATCTGTTTTCAAATCCAGGAACCAATCTGGTTGCAAGTGACAATGCTTCCCCATCCCAAGTGCTCATGTTGTCCATTTCGAAACAGTAAAATGATGCTTTGATATCAACAAGGAATAAAGATTACAGGAATTCACAGCTGTCGAATAACAAGGCTACTGATCAACCTAGTAGTTCGTCAACAATTTTAACCGAATTTGTGCCACCCATCATTCTTGAGTTGACAATAAAGCCGCCAAAGGGATTAGTACATAAATCGACATTTAATCCTCGCGCCAAAGCAGCATAGAATTATAATATAGTAGAGGACCTTGCCCAATCACCATCTGTTATGTCGACACTTGAGGTACTGCAAAATTGTCCCTCCCAAAAGCAGGCTCTATTATCAGCAATTGGTGGGATTGACCCAACGGATTCCAATCTTGTGGCCTTTAATCATAAAGGATATGACCTTGAGTTACCAGCTCAACTTGCTTTCCTTATTCAAGTGAAATCCCTCAAAAAAACTGTTCATCGAATGATTATTGATGAGAGAGAATCTACATGTATTATGTCGATGAGTTGCTGGAAAACTTTGGGTTCACCACCCTTGTCGCGATCGTCAATGACGTTGAAAGCATTTTATGGATGAACATACACTCCATATGAGTCGAACTGGGGGGCAAAACAGTAGAAATTGATGTTGAAGTTATCGATCGAAATCTCGATTACAACATCCTACTAGGAAGGCCCTGGATTTATGCTATGGTTGTCGTTGTGTCAACATACTTCAGAAAGATTGCATTTCCTTTTTAAGGAGGGATTACAATCGTCGACCAATAAACCTTTCTCCCCAACAGTTCACAAGTTACGGGAAGCATTTTGATGATCCACGGAAGCTCTCAGTCACTTCAAAATATTGGAGTAGGCCTACTAAAAGACCCTATATTGATGGGTACTTTTGCCTTACCACCTCCAAACATTCTAGCGGAAGTGGCCACGGTGGGAACCTGCAATATGATATCTTCTATATCTAAAAGATTTGGAAGATTCCTGAACATTTTGTCAGCATGGATCATCACCATTTTAGAAATATTATAGCAATCAATGTTCTCAGCATGGGAGGCGAACCCAAATCAACACTCATTAAGTGTTTGGATAGATAGGTATAAGGAATATGATATCTCTTTAGATCCTTGGTCGCATATACACTCTACAGACGAAGGAATCATTCAGTCAATGATGATAGGAAAGGAACCATGGGAAGATTACCACCATCATTCCCATCTTCCAGATTACCGCGAAGATTATTCCAACAACCTTAGTCATCCTTCAGTTTTTTATTTTCTATCAAATACTATAAATACGGTGGATTATGAGGATAGTTCATTGACTAGTGTCAACCTCGTTAAAAAATGAAATAAGGCTAAGCAAAGTTCCAAGTCGAGTCTTTCCAAGATCTCGAAAGTGAACCTTCATTCCATCCACCTCGTTGGAAGCAATGAAGCTTGGGGCGCATGCACCTCGATTTGCGTCACTATGTTGGGGGCACGCAAACCCACAAGCAATGTTTCTGCAAAGTTCAAGCTCGTTAAAAAAATAAACCTAGCCACGAGCAGTGTTACCGTAGGGTTCAAGCTCGTTAAAAAATAAACCCACCAGGAGCAGTTTTTATGTGAAGTTCAAGCTCATTAAAAATTAAACCTAAGCAATGAGAAAATGTTCCCCCAGAGTTTAAGTTCATTAAAAAATGAACCAACCTCCGGTAAATAACCATTGTGAATGCATTATCATCAGCTTTTGAGCCCTGGTCATGTTCTTACCATCACCTCCACTCTGTTTTAGCCGATCATACGCCTCCATTTGATTGTTCACCCTTTTTAGGAACAGTTGCGACGAGTGATTCTGTTAGCCATTCTTGTGACACTATCGTGATTGGAAAATTCCAAGCCTTACCTGGAATTAGCAGCTACCCAAAAATATCACTTGTTCCTCAAAAACGAGTCTCCTTTAAGCTCTTTTCATCTGAGTCGTAAAATATGAAAAGATTGCCGAGCAATTGGCCTCTCCAGCTTGTTAAAGCTATCGGAAGTGTTATCCCTCCTCTAGATTTTGATCTTTTTGGACCTGAGGGATTATTACACAAAAAGATCGAGCGCTTGTTTTGTTCGGCTCGTTAAAACTATCGAAAATTCATCCCTTTCATATTATTTTATACTTTTTCGGACTTAAGGGATTATATGACGAAAAGGGATCACTGGAGTTTCTTTTCTGTCCCTTTTCAGACTCTCTAAAATTGAAGAAGGATCGAGTTGTCTTTGTCGTTAAACTCGTTAAAACTAATAGCGACAAACTTGTCCATAGAGACAAGAATGAGTTTCACTGTCGCTAGGCTCGTTAAAACATAGCGACGGGTTTGCCCGAAGGGCAAATTATAGAACAAGCATATGTTATCCTCCTCAAGCTTGATAAAAATAAAGCGGTACTAGTCAGCAATGACTGGGGAAAATTGGGAAGAAAACTTGAGGAAACTTTATTGGTAGCAAGTCGCTCTTGAACATGACACTTTCACTCCATCACCATGATTGAGTCGGGTTGGGTTATTCCGTTCACCGGTCATAATACCATTGGTTTGTCGTACCATCCATCTTTGGGGTTAACGCTACCAATCCATTTCAGTGTCACCAATATGTTCAAGAGAAGTCAATCAGAGAATTCACCAACCCAGCTTGTGTCTCATCCGCTGCAATACCTTCACCCTTCATTCTTTCATGACCGCCATCCTGAACCTTGTATCATCAGATCGTTTTCATCTCCACAAAATCATTTTGCTCCATTCTGTGTCATAGATGTGGGATTCATTAAGGCCCTCCTACGACGGGTTACTTCTTGTCGACGACAGCTCATTATCCAAGAAGTCAACCTAGGAACAACCCTTTCAGTACTTTGAAGCTTGCATGCCTCAATGGCAAGTTTCTCACTTCCGGAGACAGGTTTACATAAATAGCCTTTGACCGAAAGATTTTGCATGGTGTTCGACGCTAAGTCCCATTTTCACACCACGTGAATTTTACTTTAGTACCTTGAGGGTCATCATCATTATCGGTGATTCCTCTTGCGCCTATTAACAGCTTACATCATTGGCTGGTAATCAGGCGTTGTCTTTCCATGTTCGACTCCAAAACATTTTTCACATGGATCGACTTGTACTTCGGGTGAAGATTGGACAAGTTTGAAGACCCCGGATCTAGTTTCATCCATCCGGGCTGCGATATATTCAGGAAATAAAGACATAAAATGTACATCATTGCTGCACAGATGATAATCCAAATCAAAGGACGATGGCTCTATCAGAATCATCAGTCTACCACACAGATGATTGTCTGTCCTATGTACATGAAAATGAATTTATAAAGTTGAGCATGGGAATGCCCACCTCAGCTAGATCATGCAAATGTTATGCATATAATGTATTGTATTGTATCTTATTACAGGTTTCCTTCCAGTTTGAAAAAACCTCGGATCCTCATGATAAAGCATTTCACCTGACAACAAAATATTTTCGACCTCATGCTTTAGGGGCCAACTGTTATAGACATATTTGGGAATTGAAACCCCAATCATATATGTCCATAAACCAAGGGCTTCTGAGTCCATAAAAGTGTTGTTTCATACCCTAAAGGAACAAGGTCAACTAATTACATCCTCTCCCAAAAGTTCTCCACAAAAAACTGCTCAGAACTGGTCAAAACTAGACCATACAAACTGCTTAGTGCAGATGGTGCGATGCATCTCACCTGCCACATGTATTTGTAGGGTACGATGGGTGAGAGTAGACAAATGGCAGAGACAATTTGCAAGGTGGATGATCATGGAATCTTCCAGAAACTTCTCCTGTGACACTTGCCTCTCTGAATTCGCACAAGGATGAGTAAGAGATCACCAATCTCCAAGTGGAATCAAGAACTATCAAAGAGAAGACACTAATCAAAATCCCAGAAGCTGACTCACCCCCCTGCAGTTATCTATATATGGATCCCTCATCCTAGAGATCCAGAGGCTGGAATATTGTATCTTGTAAGGAAGTGTTGTTGGTTTCCTGGTGGAATATCATAGTGTTGGGTGATCTAAGCTTTTCATGAGGTGAAGAAGGCCTTTCATGTTGGGAGGATGACGCTGGGTCAG
This sequence comes from Pinus taeda, assembly GCA_000404065.3. Lineage (NCBI taxonomy): Eukaryota > Viridiplantae > Streptophyta > Pinopsida > Pinales > Pinaceae > Pinus > Pinus taeda. The sequence goes on from APFE031191753.1 coordinate 22,327, forward strand.
ATCAATGGGTTGTAATCCTCTCTTCTAATATTTATATCAATAAAGTTATTCAAGTTTTCCTCCACATTTTTGTATGTCTGATAATATATGCATTTGTGTGGTCAATATATATCTGGTCCTATATTGTTTATGATTGTAGATCTCTGCACTTTGAATGTATTATGTTGCTTTGACTTTATAAGTACTATTTGAAGCGGAGTAATCAAGGGAGGAGCGGAAAAGATCCATCAAAGGGGAGAAGGAACAAGCAAGGAACCAAGAGAAAGATTGAGGTTGGTATTCTTTGCTCTTCTCCTATCTATTTCTCGTAAAGGAAAATGAAAGTAACTTTAATCTATTTGTTTCTAAGATAGCTACCCATCTTAGTGGGACTAGCAGCTTTGCATAGACACTATATTTCCCAATAACACTCACAAGAGAAGGTCTCGGACACTTCTAGAATTTTAGAAAAGACTCCAATTACAATAAAGGCCTCTGATAAGCCTTTGAAGACTAAAGACATTGAAATTATACCAGCTTTCCTGACCTCTAAGGTTGTACTAAGGGTTGAAGGGATACCTCCCATTGGCATATTCTACCCAATAACTTTGTATGAATGAGAGAGAGATAACCTAAAACTTCGAATTTTACCCTTCTTATACAATTCTCCTTCTTCTAATGGAATTTCACACTTTTCTGCTTCTACTGCTTGTATATCAAACTTGTGTGAGTGATGTCCTAAATGATTCGAACTGCACTTCAATATATACCTTTTTCTAGAATTTGAATTGCCATGATGTAGGCCAACTTGATGAGGTAAGGGCCAACTTGGTTTGGAGGTGACAAATGACTTATTTAACTCAATAATAATTCTTTTTACATGATTCAAAAGCCCAAGAAGGGTCTCATTAAATGGAAAATGACTCTCATGACTTCATATAAAACCTAGATGTCCTCAATGGGGACTTTGACCTAAAACATGGTGACCCAAGCATGAAACCCATGCTTTGATAAGTCATAATATTAATAATAATATTTTTTTTCTTTTTTTTTTCTTTTGATAAATACATTTCATTATGACTCAATTACAATTATGAATACCTAACCTAGTTACAATCTTCAACACTCCCTCTTAACTAGGGAGGTATTCAAATATATACAAGTACATGGAAGATCTCAAAACACATGAACTATGAATATTTTAGGCACTTACGTTGCCATGGACTAGATTCCTGATAAGGGAAATCTATTTGGGTGGGACTAAGATGGACTAAATATTTCACCCTCTCTAGGTACCATCAAGCTTACTTTCTAACCACCAACCTACGGAACTAGGTGCGTAATGCAAGGTCATAGTTCTATTACCAACACCACCCTCCCTACTTCGGGAACTAGACATCAACACATAGGTCGGCCATATGTCCTCCTAGGAATTATGTATTACACACAATGCTTTAACACATAAAATATCTCCCAATAAATCAAATCAATAACATCAAGCATGCTTCCAAAACATCGAGACATTTACCTGAACAATCACAACCCCAATTAGTAACAACCTTTCAAATACACATAAATAAACACGAACCTTTGTGGTTTTCAAATATCTAGATGTTGTTTCACAATTTATCAAAGTAGGAACTAGAGGCTTACCAAACAAATCTTGACAAAATTTTCCTCAATTATACAAATTCCTTTCCTACCTCACATGCAACAACATATTCTACAAATAAATCTTTCTTTTCTTCTTTCAGCAGTATCTTAGTATTCTCCAATTTCTTCTTCAAGGTATCCATCATGATTATAATATGTCCTTCCTCTCAACTTGGAAGATTTCGTCTAACCAGGATCCCTCTTAACTTAGGGAGATCAACTTATTCTCCATAACATCAGAGAATCTTTCATGTCTTCATCCCTTCTTATCAAATTCATCTTGATTATCATCATACATATAACTTCCTTCATCATGTTTATCAATCAAATCAACTTTACTTACAGATATCTTCAACATCTTGAAGATTATCTACCTGTACAACTTAAATAGCAAGTGCAACCAAATACATATATAGAAGAATGAATTTAACTATATTATAATCATGGAAGAATTAGACTTTATATATAAAATACCTAAACTTAGTTAGGTTCATAATCAACAAGAGACACATACTTTAAACTTCAACTTCTTTCTCAGGTTTTGTTATAAACCCTAGATCATATTAGTCTCATTATATTTAGGACCTCAATTTTTCTTTCAGAGATACGACATACTCTACTATACTATATTGCGAACCCTATAATCAATTCAAACAACAACTTTAGAATTCATATGATGGACTTTTACTAAGATTTCATACACTAAGCTTCAACAATCAAAACCAATCACAACACAATCTAAGGTTTCAACAATATGACCAATTTTTTTTTAAACCCTATATTTTATCATCATAATGGAAACAATATCACCATATCCTAGAATGTCAAACTTCTACTAGGACTTAGTTACAAACCCTAGAATTTAGATACTATGAGCATCAATGATTAGGTTAGCACATATACATATCTAGGATTTAATAATCATGTACAGGAATATCAATATCCATTAGGTAATCCCAAGGCACAAATATCAATACATTTAAAGTTAGATATATAATGATCTTGATTAGGCTAGGATTTTGATCAGACGAACAAACATACACCTAGGGTTTCATTCTTAGGAGCTTACTTTGGATATTATAAGGGTTTTTCTCATAAACCCTAATTTATCAAAACCTCAAGGTCTAGGAATGCATTACCATCTAACCCTAGAGGACTAGGGTTTACAAGACAACACTAAAGCCCCAAACATGACATTATCTTCAAAACCCCAAACATCAAAAGAATAGTATTTTATAGATTTCATCAATAACCCTAAGTAGGCTATGGTTTTCACATTAGCATTGGCATGCCCTTAGGTTAGGGTTTTACATAGAACCTTTTAGGGTTCCATAAAAATGATGATTTTAATGAGGGTAGATTCAATCTAATAATTAATCTCCTAAATAAGAATCTTTAAGATTCAAAGGTCCTAGACATAACACTTGTTAGTAATTTAAAGCAGATTTATTAGAATGAATGGATATACCTTTATCACGAAGAGAACAAAACTTATGATCTAGAACATACCTTTGAGTTGTTTTCTAGACAAACCTTATACGACATCCATTCTAATATAACTTATATCATGTTTTGTCTTGTAAGATCTTCTCCACGGCCCTTGAGCATATCAACGATATTTTCCTAAACAAAGAAAATATGAAAAGAAATCTGATTAGCATCTAGTACAACCTCATTTAGATAAGATAAGGAAACCAAATATAAAATGGATAATACAAGGAATAAGATACTTATCTTTGAAAAATGTTGAGGACTTTGTCTCAATCCAATCTCGAGGGATACCTATAAATATATCAAAACAATTCAAAAATATTTTTCCAAAGCATGTTAAACCTATAAGTACTAAAAATCAAAGTACAAAGGAAAAAAATTCAAAAACTTAGAGTAGAGGGACTTAGTAGTATAATTATTTTATTTATGATTATTTAGTCTTGTTCTTCTTTGGAGATCCTTCTTTGGCAACATTTGTTTGATCCTTGTTTCACTTTTTATTCCTCGGATTGTGAGAACAATAATTTATATAGTGACCCATCTTGTGACAATTGTAGCATTCTATCTTGGATAGATCTACCTTCCTTCTAGATCCTTTATACTTCTTGAAGGTTCCTTTGTTCTTGTGATGAGTGGAATAGGCATTTAAAATTTTCTCCTCTTCATTCTCTTTGTTTCTTACTAATGAAATTCTAACTTCTTCTTGACTACATGCATTCCATAATTGTTTTAATGTAGGATTTTCCTTCCAACTGTTAATACCTAATGAAAAGGCACTCCAACATGTCAATAATCCTAAAAATGTAGTCATCACCATATTTTTTTCGGGTACTATCTCATCTATTTCCTGGAGTTCATTTCTGATTCTATGTATCATTACAAATAAGGATGCCACAGTGTCCTCCTTTGTCATATTTATAGTTCTTAGTTCATTCCTAACACCTTAAATTTGACCAAGATTCTTGATTGTGAACAATTTGGATAAGGCCTCATACATCTCTTGAGCGGAATCTATGTTGGATATATATGGGATGAGGTTTTCCTTTATTCCATACGCCATTAGGGTCATGGACAATATCTTTGTTTCTGAACTTTTCCTTTTTTGCATCACTCGATTCATTTGTAGGATTCTTTAATTTTCTTTTGACTAGATCCAAGACTTTATTCTTCTCAAGGATGAGATTTATCCTGTTTTTCCATGCCTTATAATTGGATGCTATTTCTAATTTGTTTTCTATATTCATTGAGTTAGGCATTGTTCTTGAATTCTTATATGATCCTTTTCCTTGATGACCCTTATTCAAAATTCTTAAAATTCATTATTCTCATTTCAATAGATCTTCAGGCTTCCTTTTTCCTTCTTCTTTACCTTAGCTTTGATACCATGTTGGAAAATTAGAAAGGAAAAAATATTTTATTTATGTTGATAATTACTTTCGATATTCTTATGTTCTTATTAACTTTATTGTGTTCTTATTTTAACTTAGTTCATCAAACAATTACCAATAATCATAACATGAAGATCAAAGACACTAGATGTAGGCAAACAGCCAGGGAAAAACCCTTATATAGGGGAAAAAGCAGTCAACAACTCTTCCTTTAATAGTTTTATGAGATGATCCAAGACGCCTTAACCTAGACACACACTAAAGATTAATTCAGCCCTTAAATCCTTTCTTCAGCATATGATAACCTTCCAGTAACAACTTTGACCTAGTACTTCTATCTTGCAGCAGTAGAATTTTGACCTCCCTAGCAATGGAACTTCGACCCAACAACAGAACTTCAACCCAGCAACAAAACTTTGATCCAGTATCAGAACTTCAACTTCTCTAATATTAGATCTTTGACCCCAATAGTAACCCAGTAACTTCGTATGAATGAGAGAGACAGAGAGAGATAGCCCAAAACTTCGGATTTTATCCTTCTTTTGTAATTCTCCTTCTTCTCTTGGAATTTCACACTTTTCTGATTCTACTACTTGCATGTTGAACTTGTATGAGTGTTGTCCCAAATGAATCAAACTGCACTTCTATATATAGCCTTCTCTGGATTTCGAATTTCCCTGATGTATGCCAACTTGATCAGGTAAGGGTTGACTTGGTGTGGAGGTGACAAATGACTTATTTTACTCAATAATAATTCTTTTTACATGATTCAAAAGCCCAAGAAGGGTCTCATTAAATAGAAAAATGACTCTATTGACTTAACATAAAACCTAGAAGTCCTCAATGGGGACTCTGACCTAAAACACGATGACCCAAGCATCAAAACTCGTGCTTTAATAAGTCATAATAATAATAATAATTCTGTTTCTTTTGATAAATACATTTCATTATAACTCAAATATAATTATGAAGATCGAACCTAGTTACATTCTTCAACACAACAAGGTTCCTCACAATAGTTGCGACCACCTTATGATTACTTAACTCCTAGACTATGCCTATGGCACTTATACTTCTTATTCACATGAAAGATATATTATGTGTGAAAAATCCAACATTCAATCTTAACATAATTATAATGTTCAACTATAGTTTTATGTCCACCATATAGTCCACAATTGAAACATCATCACATATGTAACATACTACAATATTTCATCACATAGAGATAATACTTTGTCACATACATGAAGAAAAGAACTTCTTCAAAATAGAAAAAAAAAATTATGGAATGTGACCCTTGGTCCTCTCTTTAAATTACATATACAAATTTCTTCAATTTACTGTGCCACAACTAACAAAATTCAAGGCCCAAAACCCTTCTCAAATTACAATGGGGACAACCCTTGGTTTGTTAAACCAAGTCCAAAATAACCATACAAAAGCACTCCTCTCGTGTCAATACTTTCCTGCATGATCTGGGCGTGTTCCACACTTGTACCTTTGTTCAGTTGGAACAACTTTACTCTATTGTATGGGTAAAGCAAAGTATTTTTTGACTCTTACCTTCATTTGGTTATACTTCAGCCACATTAGTCTTGCTCCAAACCTATTTGGTTTTACCTAAAACTAGTTTGGCCATGTTTGTGTAAACTCCACTTGCCCATATGAAGTCCTCCGCTTACTCCTCTTGCATTCATTCCAATCATTCCAATGTCTACTTATACTATTTTGTCATTCACTTGGGTGAGCATTTGGGTGGTCAGACAGATGCTCGTTCTTTCCTTCTTCATGCGGGAAACACCAAATTCGGGCAAGCCAACTTGTTTTGTCTCATGTGGTCTCAGGCTAACTCATTCAACATTTGGGTGAGTTCGATTCGGGTGTGCTTGTTCCACCTTGAGTGCATTTAGGTGGGCATGTTCATTGCATCCTGGGTGCCTTGTGACCACTTTGGGCATGGTCATGCCAACTTGGGCACCATCTTGCAGGCACGTTCTGGGTCAGCTTGGGCACCTTCCATTCCACATTAGGTGTTTTTGGAAAACTTGTACCAAATCTTGGGTACCTTTTATTTGATGCATTCCTTGGGTTCTCTTAGTCTCCTCATACCACAAATCCTAAAACATTGACATCCTCCCCCACTTAAAATATGTTGTCATCCTCAACAATTAATCTCTCATCGAAATCCAACCATCACCAATGGTATTGAATCCTCAAGAAGACTACTCATAAAATTGACACCTCATGCCATTAAAAAATCTACCAACTACATAAATCATTTGAAGAATTCTCATCTCTTAACATTGCTCAACTATGTGACTCTACGAATGCTCCTATAAGAATGTCATGTGTTGGATCCCCTTGTGCCATCAGCTAATTAGTTAGCTAATTTGATCATAGCACCAACTCCAACAAATAAGAGCTCACACCACTTGAAAAAATGTAAACACCATCACATCTCCCTGTCATACCAGCATCTCCACACATACTCATCATCTAAAATATTCTCATCGGGAAGTACCTTTACCAAGCACTCCACATCTCCTCGAATTCGTCATTGTGAGAAATTGACGACAATCTCATAGAGAAAATGAAGTGTGGTAGTCCACACTCCAACTCTACCTCCTGAAGATGTATTCTACACTCTCAAATATGCTCTATCTAGTCCTTGAAATGGTCCTCCTACTCCTAGAATGAACCCTATGTAACTGTATGTAATGTATCTCAACAAAGGGGGATAAGAACCTATCCTACCCTCACTCTCCTTAACCAACCTCTCCAACTCAGGATCCTTAGACCAACCCTCTGCTCCAACTATGTCTCTACTCAATCGCCTGTACCAAGGCTCATCATCCTAAGTCTCATCTTAGATCATCGTTGAAATCCTTCTGGCTCCATCATCATCAATGTAATCCTCAATAAATTCACCCTTCTCATCATATATGTCAACAAATTCAACATACTCATATATCAAAGTATCAACGTCAACCACCTCAAGTCTCCTAAAAAGACTCAAAATCCTCTCTACCAAATCAGTCATCATCTTTGTCTCTCGTAGAAGAGCATAATCCACATGATCCAACCTCCTAAAAATATTACCATCAAATTGTCTCTCCTCCACACGAATGACTATCATCCTTGCATCCCCATCTAAAATGGCCTACACGGTCAGAACAATCATAGGTTCCACTCTTGAAAGAATGAGTAATCACTTCAAATGTGGCACAAGTACAACTTTCTCTCTAATCAAATACTCCTTTCTTAATACAACCTCATATTCATCCAACTAAATGATGGTGAAGTCAAGATTACCACTCCAACATCGTACCTTCACTAGAACATCTATGATAATCCCAATAATTATCCTATACTAAAACTTCATTGCTTTGAAGGACATATGGACTGGAACAATCTACAAACCCAGTCTCCTTGCTACATCCTCCATCAAGAAGTTGTGAGTAGTACCACTATCTATCAAAGCAACCTGTTGAGTCCCACCTACACATATAATCACATAGTTCAACTAGTTTTGTAGCATACCTGATTCCCTCAATGACTTATAGAGGTTATGAGGTACCCAAAAATTTCTTTTACCTTTTACTAGCTTGAAAATAAACTTTGATATCGCTTTATCACATACCCTTACTAAATTTATCCTAACTACACTTGCAAACGCTTGATTTTCATCTCTCATACATTTTGTCAAACACTTTACATGTAAACCTTTCTTCAAATACTTTATATAAAACCAATTATGTATATTTTTCTTGTATGAATTTTTCAAACATTTTGTATGAAATCAAATTAAAAACATTGTTCTAATTCCACTTGTAACATATTAACTGAAATATGCCATTCGTTCATGCAACTTTTGAATTTTATCTTTGAGGTATTTTATCAAATAGTTGGTATGAAAATTGTAATAAATCACCTTTAACATGTTTCTTCAAATTCTTTGCATGCAAATAGACATACGTTAGCTACAACAAAACTATCATACAACAATACCATCCCCATCCGCAAAACAACATTTTCAGTGGGGCATTTCATCAAACAAATTGTATGTAATGAATCATTAAACCATTTAGGAATTTCTTCAAACACTTTGCATGCAAACTAATATATCAAATTATTTGCATGAAAATAGGCATATATCAGCTACAACAATACTATCATACAACAAAACAACATTTTCATTGGGGCATTTCATCAAACAGTTTGTATGCAATGAATCATTAAAAACCATTTTAGGCATTTCTTCAAACACTTTGCATGAAACTAATATAGAATATTCTTCAAGGAATATCTCCTAAATTATAGTAGTCCAAGTTTTAAAAAATGAATCAAATGATCAGTGGGAGTTCCACTCACTATGGTTCATATTTCAACCTTTGGAACCTTACAAATGAAAAATTATAGCAAAGATGCTAACATGACATATTTGATGCATGATTTTAGGGGCATTCAAGATGCTTGACTTCCTCTGATAATATATCTTAAAATATTTTGACCCAAGATATGAAGGTTGGCCCAAATTATTAGTGGGATTTCCCGTGACTATGGACCAAGTTTCAACTCCTAGAACCTCCTAGAAGAAAATTTATAGAATAAATTCCAACATGGCATGTTCGATGCATGATTTTAGGATCAATCAAGAATCTCGAATTCCTCTAACCATATCTCCTAAAATATCACAACCCAAGATCTGAAAGTTGGACCAAATAATCAATGGGATATTTCCTCACTATGATCAAAGTTACAACTTCTAGAACCTCCTAGAAGAAAAGTTATAACATAAATCCAACATGACCTATTTAAAGTTGCATTTAGGAAGCCTTACTTCCTCTGATCATATTTCCTAAAATTTCGTGACCCAAGATCTGAAAAATAGATTAGAGGATCAACAATATTTACCCTCACCATGGTCCAAGTTTCAACTTCTCGAACCTCCCATAAGAAAAGTTATAGCCAAAAAATGAGCAATAGTAATCACAGAGCCCTGCATGTCCACATGCAACATATTAACTTTCACATAAAAATAAAAACATCTTTCTTACAACCTCAAGGTAGAATTTAAATATAATCTATAAAATAGTCAAGGCATTTTGCCTATTGATTCCATGCAATATTTTTCTACAACCATGCAATATTATCATAGATTTATACATCAATTCAATAAAGAACTAATAGTCATGTTCACAACTCATAGTTAATAACACTTTTGAAATATAACAATGGATGAAATTGAAGGTGGTACTTTGATTTTCTACCCAACCATAGAATAGTTGTAGCCTGTAATTTCTTACAGCTGTCACCCTTGATCCATATCTACGATCCAAGGGGATTTTTCAAGAAAACTCAACTGGAAATCATGCTTAGAACTAATATTATGGGGATTTGTTTTTGTTATAGGTGGCTTATCGACTGGGGCAAGCACTTAAGGAATTCTCCTTTTTAGGTGTTTTTCAACCCAAAAATCCATTTTTGTCCTTCATCAATTTCTTTCATCCCAAAAGAAAGCCTTTTTGTTGTTGTTTGAATTCATTTTTATCCTTTTTCTTGCAAGTCTCTTCATGTTCCTCATGGAACGTTCTTCAAGATATTTCTTGCTAGTTGCACATTCGATTAAGTAGTGATGCCAACTAACAACCCTCGGTTTCTTCTTCCTTCCCCCCTAGATTGTGGATCGATGGTCCCACTCTTTAGTCCATTCAAATAAATGTGTAATCATAGTACAATTACATTAAAAAAATTAGGGAAGTATACTAGGGATGTTATAGATTCCTGCTTTGGTCATGCTTTTGAGTAACCTCTTTTGAAGACACTACACCCAAACCTACATCACTCCTACAAATGGCTTCTTTGCTTGTTGCATCGTAGTTAACTTTTTTTCTCAACTAAAAATTATTTGCCATATAATCACATTCACATATCCAACATGAAAGATACTACTTCTCTTTCCATGAGCTACTTTGTTTTGGTCCATCATCCTTCAAAGACTCATGTTTTCCTTTGTTTGCCTTCTTCTTCAATTTATCACCACCATGATATTTCTCTTCTATCTTCCCATTTGAATGGAAATAAAAGAGATTATTTTCCATGGTGACGACCTATACAAGTGTTTTAACATCCCCCCTTCTCACTTATATTTGTGCCCATGGATGCAATTCCATCATGAATTTAAACAACTTTTCTCCATCTAACATATCCATGATCTCCAACTTGAGAATAAAATAATCATGTATGTAAGCTTGTATGCTATCAATCTACCTAAAATTCCTCATCTTGGTCCTTTCATTCCAAGTCTAATCCCTTGGTCCAAACTGCATGTACAAATCTTTCTTCCCATGTTGATGTCAACATGGATGTGACTATAAGTAATATCCTCTACCCTAGTCCTCCACCACAACTTCGCATTCCCTACCAAATATGTAGTAACAACTCTAACATTTTTCTCCTCTAGGAATGCACCTAACTATCCAAGATACGACTCCACATCCCAACAAAAATTGCTAATCACCTTAGCACATATGGTACCATTATACAATTATGGTTCCTTCACCCTCACCTTCATTGAAGTATCAAATGAATCCTCTCCAACTTATTTTTCAATACCACAATCATCTATAAATGCTCATGAACTAGTGACAAAAGTTCATCGACCTGCATCTCCAACTTGCTGTTTTTTCAAGTGAAATAGATATAAGTAAAAATATTATGAAATATTGATAATTACTTCTAATGATGTAGATATTCTTTTAACAATTCCAATTTATCATTAAGAAATTACATTTCAGAAATTCAACCATAAAACTATAAGGATAGTAGAAATCACAATGCACAAAGAGAACACAAGATTTACCCTCAGAAAACCCACTTGGGGGGAAAACCCAACAACCTTTTCCTTAAATAAATTCTTCAGTTCAACAAGAGATACATTTCTTAGATATTATAGCAAGAAAGGCTCAATTTGACTTTAGCCTTAGTCAAATTGAGTAAATATAATTTCCAAATCAACAAGACAACTTGGAGGTAGTTAACTAGTGTGACATGGCTCTTGTCACTCAGTTAGCTCAATAAATTAGAGTTAGTGGGCTTGGAGTTTAGTCATGCATGTGTTGATTGCTAAATTTTAGCAATATAATTCTATTATTTTTAGTTGTACTCAGTTAACTGACCTCTAATAATTAATAGAGTCGGTTGAGTAGTGAGACAATGGTTTAACTCATAGGTTTGTTAGTCAACTGATCAATCAACCCGAAAGAGCTCATGCATGCATGGAATTTGAATTCCTTAGTTGGAGTGGAAGAATTAAGGCTAATGTAAAATTCTTTGTATACTAGTGGAGTGTACAAAATTTTGCATATAGGTAGTTGATCAATCCTTGGGAATTGCGCAAGGAAATATGGACCTTTCCTATTATTTAGGAGCTAGGATTTGCTCACGATTGTGCAAGGAAATATGGACCTTTCCTATTATTTAGGATCTCTAATTTTCTCATAATTTCGCAAGGAATAGGAAGCTGGAGGAGGCATAAATTAGCCAAGTGTTGGCTAGAAGTCCTCATTCAGTAGAGAAAATAATTATTCTTTTGTCGGTTGTGCTCAGAGTTGGAGCAAGAAATTGTAACTGTTTCTATATTCAACTGATTACTGAAAAAAGTCTTGAGGGGTTTTTCCCAGTTGGGTTACCCTAGAAATCACTATGTACTTGTGGTTTTCCTTGTTGCTTGTCTTTTCATGTGTATCCAAATACTGATTTCCATTCTATAGAATTGTGTCTTTTGTTTTTCAGTTTGAAATCTTGAGCAGTGCAATTTCTATCAAATTTATACATGGTATCAAAGCCCTGAAATCACATTAGAAACAAGTGTTTCAAATTTATAGTGATCATTGAGGAACTAATGAGTTGTTAGGAAGCAAAGTTGATGGAGCCCTTGTTTAGGGCAGATCCAGAGGACCCTGTGTACAAACTTCTTAATGGAGCTAGAAGGTTTCTGAGTGGGAAGATCAATGAGCTAATGTTTAGTGACACAAAAAGGAGTTGTGATCATTGATATTGGCATATAGAGGAGTAGAGATATTTCCCACATGGAGATCGAGACTCAATGGGAGTCTAGTTTTAGAGGGAGTAGATCTATGGAAGTTAGTACTTTAGGATGTAAGGAGATCAGACTCATTATTGCAGTAGTTGCAATAGGAGCGTGGAAGCAACAAAAAAGTAGTAGCAACAACAATATGAGTATATCATATTTCATGCATGCATCTATACCTCTAGGAGTGAGGTGGGGTGATGTATAACCCTAGCCCCATAGTTGCAAAGAATTAGGCAAGATCCATATGAGAGAAATTGTAGTATAATTTCATCATGGATCATTACCTTGCTACAAGGGCCCACAGTGTTTAGTAGCAAAAGGATTAGTGTTAGTTCGTGTAGTCAGATGTTGAGGATCACAAAGGAGTGTTGATAGCAATGTAGGAGGCATAATGTAGAATCAACATCAGTGCAGTCTTCCCAGTAGACAATTGCAGAGAGACAATTGATTCAGTGTTTTTTGGATGCTTATTAGTTGCAGTTGTTGCAGTTTCAACAAAAAGAATGAGAGGTAGTGCTACAAAACATTCCATAGGTGTTTGATAGGGGTGCTACAAAATCCCTTTCTTGCTAAGAGGGAGTGTTAGAAAATGTAGCAAGAAAGGCTCAATCTGACTTTAGTCTTAGTCAAATTGAGTAAATCAAATTTCCACATCAACAGGACAACATGGAGGCAGTTAATTAGTGTGACATGGCTCTTGTCACTCAATTAGCTCAGTAAATTCAATTTAGTGGGTTTGGAGTTCAGTCATGCACGTGTTTATTTCTAAATTTTAGCAATCTAGTTCGATTATTTCTAGTTGTACTCAGTTAACTGACCTCTAACAATTAATAGAGTCAATTGAAGGTCAATTGAGTAGGAAGACAATAGTCTAACTCAAAGAGTTTTCAATTAACTGATCAATCATCCTAAAATAGCTCATGCATGCATGGTATTCGAATTCCTCAGTTGGAGTCGAGTAATTAAGGTTAACGTAAAATTATTTGTATACTAGTGGAGTGCATAGAATTTTGCATGTAGGCAGTTGATCAATCATTGGGAATTGTGCAAGGAAATAGGGACCTTTCCTATTGTTTAGGAGATCAACTTTTCTTATGATTGTGCAAGGAAATATTAGGCTAGAGGAGGCTGAAATTGGCTAAGTGTTGGCTAGAGGTCCTCATTCAATAGACAAAACAATTATTCTTTTACAGGTTGTGCTTAGAGCTAGAGAAAGTAATTGTAATAGATTTTATATTCAACTAATTAATGCAAAAAGGCTTGAGGGGTTTCTTCCAATTGGGTTCCCCTATAAATCATTGTGTACTTGTGGTTTTTCTTATTTCATCTCTTTGAATGTGTCTCTAAATTGTGATTTCCATTTCTCAAAATTGTAGAGTAGAATTGTGTCTCTTGTTTTTCAGTTTGAAATCTTGAGCAGTTGCAGTTTCTATCAAATTACTACAACATCTAATGCATCTAGTAAACTATGACGTTAAAATAACCAAGAAGTTATGATCAAGCCTAGTCAACAAGTCCTCCAGTCAAGTCAATCCATGTCAAACTTCTGCCTTTCAAACTTAGACCCTCATTGATCTGCCTAAACTTAATTTCAGCCTCCTAGAATATGACCGAAAACTCAACCCCCTCAGAATTTTTCCATGTCCAAATTTTCAGCCTACCAAGAATATGTTACCTATAAATTCACATGTGTGAGGTCAAGAGTGAGAGAGAGAGAGAGATACTAGAGATGAATTGATCCTTCTTGTCCTTCTTCTCCTTTGCTTGAATGACCCAAAATTGTCTTATCTTGTGTGTGATCAAATTATACCTGAATGAGGAGTTCGAATGCTATTTATATAGAAATCATCCTATCTGAAATCATGTGTCTCTTCATTGGGGCTGACTTGACTAGTTTGGAGCCAAAAATTCAATATTAAAATTTTTAAATTTTCTCTTTTAGATCTAACACGAAGAACATGTCTTATAATAATTTTTTTAATGGATAATCAATGAAAATAACATGAAGAACATGTATTACACTTACATTATACTTTTCAAGAGTTAAAAATATAAATGATGAAGATTGATCATAGCTACAAAATTAAATACTCCCTCTTAGCTAGGGAGGTATTTGTAATGACTAGATAGACATTCTCATGTTGACAAATTTCTCTAAGAAAAGGTTATAACAAATCATCAATAGTATTAGCATCATTCAACTACCATAATTCTAGCCAAATAACTTGCATTCATGGTAGATCAACAACATCAACAAACTACCATAACCCTGGTCAGTACCTTTAAACTATGATGCATCATCGTCATACTCTTGTTCGATACTCTTAACACATGGTACATCATTAATATCAACTAGTCATCATAATTCTAGTCTATCTGACACATTGTATAGAGACTGGTCTTGGTTCACCATCATTTTAGTCAATATCTTTGACACATGGTGAATCCCCAAAGGCCCCACTCTACTTGAGTAATTCTAGGCCTAATGCTAAATGAGTTTGATGTTGAAAGGCCATACTCTATCTAAGTAACTATGGGCCTCTAGGACCATTCTTCCTAATTCTGGTCAATACTTGACACAGGAAGAACTATTGTCCTTTGTTGGACCATTCTCCCTAATTATGGTCATATATGACACATGAAGAATGTTTGTCCCTAATGCTATCTCGTTAGCACTCCCTCTCGATGAGAGAGGCATTCTCAACAAGTCCAAGCTTGTCCCTGAAGTATACAAACTTTGCTCTGGACAAAGGCTTTGTAGGAATATTAGCAATCTGCTCATCAATAGAAACATAGTGGAGCTCCATTATTCCCTTTTGCACCATGTCATGAATGAAGTGGTACTTGATCTTGATGTGCTTTGACCTGTCATGGAAAATTGGATACTCTGTCAACTTCACATAACTTTGATTATCATAATATGTCACGGTTGTTTCTAACACATGATCAAATAGCCCCGTGTGTAACTTCTAAAGCCACATTACTTCACAAATTTCTAGACTATATGCAACATATTTTTCTTTGGCAGTATTGAGTGCAACATATGTCTGCTTCCTTCTATTCCACGAAATCATAGTGGAGCCCAAATGAAAGAAACCTCTAGATGTACTATTTTTGTCTTTAGCATTCCTTTCCCAATTTGCATATGTATAACCCTACAACTGTATATCATCATTTGAGACATATCTCAAGCCATAATCAAATATACCACACAAATATATCAATGCATGCTTTGTTGTAATCCAATGGTCATGTCCTTTTTCCACCAAAAATTGGCTTAGAGTATTCATTGCAAATCAAATGTTCGACAGGGTATTAACCAAATACATCGACAAGCCAATAAGATTTCGGTACATGGATGGATCTACCAAATCTGACTCAGATTCTCTCAACTTTCTCAAATTTGTCACCATAGGAGTTGCCATAGATTTATGGTCCATCATCTCAAAATTTTGCAGGTTCTTGATAACAAAAATTTTTTTACCAAGGAATATTCCACCGGGCTTCTAATCGCAAATAGTAGTGCCTCAATCTAAGATCCTTCATATCAAAAGCTAGCTTGATCCGAATGGAAAATGGCATCAACCCATGGTACTCATCCACCCATATTATTCATCAACCCATGGTATTTACCCATGGTATTGTAAAAAATGGGTCGAATCGGAGTCCGGATGAAGGAGATATCACTGATTTAAAAATCAGTGGGGTTGCAAATAATTTTTCAGGGCAGCGAGTTTGTGGCACAGATCTAGACGTCCTTGTGCAAGCTCTACAAAATCTAATTGTAGATCTGGATTCCTCTCAAAAAAATCACCCAATTTCAAAAAAAAAATGGTTGAATCGGAGTTCGAATGTGGGAGATATCGCTGATTTAAAATCAGCTATTTTATCAGAATTTTTGTGACGGCGAAATTGTTGCAGTGCGAATCTGAGATCTCAGAGTGCCCAGATAAGGATTTCCATCACATGGGAAGATGCAAAATGGTCCTTCTGCTTCTAAAAACAAGTTATAATAAATATTCTGATTTATATTGGCCGAGTTATGTCCATTTTAATTCGGGAGCAGCATTCGGAGTGGGTTCTCATTGGAGACGTGCCCTCCCACCCCACTTTAGTAGGCACCTGCTTCACATTCATCAGTTTCAACATAGCAGCAATCGGCTTGGGTTATTTGGAGATGTGCCCTCCCACCCCAATCTATGTAGGCACCTGCTACTTCATCAGCAACCAACATCACGGTTGTGGGTCATCCACAAACCCACGCTTCATCGAAGTCCATTTTCTAGGCCATACACTGTTAGTATCACAGTTGGTCACAAGCATTACAGGGTATCTCTATCCTCGGATCTTCGTTCTTCATGGTTGTGGGTCATCCACAAACCCACGCTTCATCAAAGTCCATTTGCTAGGCCGCACACTGTCAGAATCACAGTTGGTCACAAGCATTACAGGGTATCTCTATCCTCGGATCTTCGTTTATCAGGGTTTTGGGTTAACCATATAAAACCCTTATCTTCAGTGGCTCTTCATATTCAACAAAGGCTTCGTAGGAGGGAACTTTACGCAATGGGGACCATTGCTTCTTAAGGAGGGAGGAATGATCCGAATGGAAAATGGCATCAACCCATGGTACTCATCCACCCATATTATTCATCAATCCATGGTATTTACCCATGGTATTGTAAATGGCATCTGCCCATGGTATTGTAAAATCCACCCATGGTATTCATTCACCCATGGTATTGTAAATGGCATCTGCCCGTGGTATTTTAAAATCCACCCATGGTATTCATTCACCCATGGAATTGACCCGTGGTATTGTAACTGAAAAATACTATAAGTACCAAGTCACATTTTGTAAAAGGACAGAGTGTCCGCCACAATGTAACCTTTACAGTTCAGAGGCATGTAGCCATCACATCTCTTCTCAGTGATAAGCTACCATTGCCCTAGCTAGTTTATTTCCACTTGGGTTTTAATAAAAAGTTTCTTTGTGGTTTTGTTTATTAGGCATTCTCAGATTTTTCTTCTAGTAATTTCAATTTTTCAGATCTTGGGGTCTTTCCCCCAAGATCCATTGCAAGTTTTCAGATCTTGGAGGTCTCTCCTCCCAAGATCCATTTCAATCTTTTAGATCTTGGGGGCCTCCTCCCAAGATCCGGATCATAGCTCCCTCTCACCTTTAACAATGAGATGCTTCACACCTATTGGAAATAATGATAAACATACAATAATAGGATCACGAGTTCATTCTTCTCAACCTTGATGTACAAGTTTGGATCAACATCACTTTTGGAGAAGCCAAGTCTTGTCAGATAGCTTTTCATTCGAGAGTACTAAGCTCTAGGTGCTTACTTAATTCCATACAAGGCTTTCTTCAATATTCAAATGTGAGATACTCTTCCATGAACCTCAAAACCTTGAGGTTTCTCTATGTACACTTCTTCCTCAATCACTCCATTGAGGAAATAATTCTTTACATCCATCTAATGTAAATTCCAACCCATAGAAGAAGCAATAGAAATAACATATCTAATGGTAGTGTACTTGGAAATTGGAGCAAAAATATCATCATATTCTTCTCCTTTTTTCTAAGAACCCTCTAGCCACAAATCTTTTGTAACAACCTAGGTTAAAAATTCATGTAAAAAAATATAATACCAAGGTCATGGGACATGTATTCCAAGATGAATGTTGGGAAAAACATCCTAGTGGGTGTTAATTTCAGTTATTATGGCTAAAGGCAATGAAAAAGGCTTTTAAAAGGCATGAGGCATTAATTAGCATTTTATTTATGAAAATAATGGAAAACAAGAGAAAAGGAAGGTGAAAGCTCATAGGTTTCATGTGAGGAGGAAAATGAAGGAAAATAATGGAAAATGAAGAAAATAGAGGCCTCATTGATAAAAAGGCTTCTGAGGATTAGATGGTGCCTTTTTGTCTGTTCAGTTTTGGAGCAAAGATTGAGCAAGGAAGAGAAGAATCAAGCAGCTAAAACGGGATTACTTGCAGGTATCAATTTGCATGTGTGATTTCCTTGCTATATGTGGCATGCATGTTACATGAATGTGTGTTCTTGGTTCTATTGTTGTCATCAGCATGGGTTTTTCTAGGTGTGAAAGTGTTTTGCAGCCTTCCCTTTCCATTTCTGGATAGCTATGGTGTGGTGGGTTCTCTTGTATTTGGTTGAGTTGGATTTCTGGATGGATTTGAAGCTAAGTGGGGTGGCCTCAAGATTATTCACAAGGCCTAAGAATCCCAGGATGGGATACATGATAAATCTTGGATGTGAACACTTCGATTGACCCTAGGAATCCCTTGACCAATGAATGGCAGAATGACAAGATATATGGTAAAGCTTAGTAGTGGATACCCTTGATTGGGCCTAGGAATCTCTTGACCAATAATGATAGGATACACGGTAAAGCCCAAAGGGTGGAGACCTCATAGGCCTAGTAATCCCTTGACCAGTAATGCGGGATATATAGTAAAGTTGAGAGGTTGAGATGGACAAATTATTCACGGTTTAGGCAGAGAGATCTAGAGGCATCCATGCTTGTTTAGGGCCTAATTATCTGGTGGGGAATGCAATAAATTTTTGTTCTATTAATGAGGGTTGAGGTGGTTTTGCCTCAGAAAGCCCTGCTTGGTTTTGTTGTGAGTCCCACGTTCATGCTTAGAATATGGCACGAAGGTGATTAGCTAAAAGAAAGATTTGGTTCATCCAATATATGGTCGGGCGGTTCATGGAAGTCCCATACCTGGTTGGCTTATGCATTCATTAATAAGAGCTCCTTTTCCTTGGTATTTCATGTGTAAATATATTGGTCCATATGTGATCCTTATGGCTGTCATATCCTGGTTATTTTTGTTGGTTATATGTTGGTTATGAGTATGTTTTATAACAGACTTGATGTATGGCTCTCATCATGTTTTGATTATCAATTAAATGTATAATGAATATATAGCCTAATAATATCATATTGTAGCTATTGTGATAGGGAAACAATGATTCTTTATGAATTTTAGATAAGTATGAGACCCCTATGCTCATATATGTTGTTATGACCTGTAGATTACATATTTGTGACATGTTTGACGAAATTCCTATCATGGTTAGTAGGGTTCAAATCAAGTACTTGTACCAATAGTTTCATTAGTAGCCTTATTCCATTGTTACTTATCATTTATGAATATTTCATGAAGTTCTAGGCAGTGGCCTGAGTCCTGGCCTTGAAAAAGTGGCACAAAATTTGGGGTTGTTGGCTCAGAACTAGCTGGAAAAGTCCAAAGTTGTTGGCATGCCTTACTATAGGAGCGATTGGAAGGCCTCAATCACATGCATGGCTTATCATGGGAGAAGTTGGGAGGTTCAGATAAGTGAAATGTCATTTTTTCTCAAGGGTTGGTCACCTTGAAGGGTTGGTTGGCTCTTGAAGGTTCTGTAGAATGTGTTGAAGGTCATATTGGTTTGGTTATGTCGGTTCCACTTCATTAATTGTACATGGGGACTTGAATCACATCATAGTAGCCTCTTGTCACATGTTTACCCGAGCAGACCGATTAACTTGGGTAAATGTGGGAGGAGGGTGTTATAGAGTGGTATCAGAGCATGGTTCAACACTTGGATAGGATGGGCAGAATGTGTTTGTCATGCATTCATGTAGGTTGTACATGTTCTTGTCAGTATGCATAGTAGTGATCATTGTTACAGTTGTGTTTCCATGTAAGAGTTGTGATCTTGTTGTTGGGATGCTTTAGTCATGAATGGATGTCAGTTGTATATGCATTTATTATGCATGTCAATGTCTATATGTTGTTATGCATGCATTGTCATGGTTATAGTTATGCATGTATAGTAGGTCAAACATAAATTGTGAGGTCATTTTATGTAGTTTGTGTTATCATGATGTTGTTTTTTTTTATAATGTCTTGGCTGAGATGAAGCAATAGATGGAAATCATCAAAGCGAGGTTGCAACACTGACCCTCAGGGTAAGAGAAGATCGTCATATAGGTTTATATGTTTGGCATGCAGGTATGTGGTTAATGGTTGTTATAAGCATTAGGGTTACTTATATTTTTTTCATTATATTGTTGTGATGGTTACATGTAGGATAAATTCTAGTTGATCAGTGTAGTCATATGCACATGTGTCAGATAGTCATGAATGATACTAACCTATTTTTGTATGCATTGTGGTCATATGCTTGATGATTATGGTCGTTGCAGCTAAGGTCTTGATGTTATTATGGTTTGTGCTAATTTGGATTAACCTATGAAGATGATTATGGTTATGACATTCAGGTATGAGTTAATATATTGTGATATTATGTCATATTAATTTACACTGATTGTGCATATGTGATTGTTATGCATGAATGGCAATTATTTATGAGTTTATGATGTGAACATGTTAGCTAGTTATTGTTATGGATATCATGACCTTATTTATGATTGAGTTGATGTGTTTTGAAGTTAAATCATGCTAATATAGATTGATTGTGCAAACAAGATATACTCCCCTGAGATACATTAAGGTATGAGCTGGCTTATGTCGTCTATTTGGTGTTTGAATTTTTGATTATGTCGTTTATTTGGTGTTTGAGTGTTTGTTGTCTATCTGTTGTCTGAATATTTGATTACTTGCATGATATGAGTATGTGTCTATAATATTTCATGAAGGAATGATCTTGTTTTAAGATGGTTGTACTAACAAATATGTGTCGAGACAACTGATATGTGCTTGAATATAAGTAGGTGCTAGTTGTAGTAGTATGAGTAATGATTTTTAGTTGATGATGACATGGTTGTTAGTCTTGGAAAAGGTTGATTTTAATTAATAGAGATGATGTTTTGATCCTTGGAACATGTGGCTGACATGTGTAAACAATTTCAAGGCAACATGCTTTGTATTAGCATGACAAGGTAATAGTTGATTTGTTTATATAACTATCCGTTGGGTGATGTGACAGTACATAGTAAGACTCAGTTGCAACAAGGCAAAGGTAAAAGAAAGGAATTGGGTAAGAATTTCTTTGGCTATGTTTGGAAACCATGATTCCAAAGGAATGAATGCTTTGAATACAGGAAGTCTTCTTAACCTAGATTTTGTTTGATATACGTTATATTCCTAAACATGTATTTGACAGATATATTAAGTTGGTTTTCATCGATGGTTGGATTCGTCAAAGGAATGGAGTCCCTTGAGAGATGATATATGTACAAGTTCAGTTACAGGCCAGTGTGTTGGGTACAATAAGGTAAGGTAACCAGTGTATTTTATATTTATTTATACACTGATGGCTATGTGTTTATGGCAATATGATGCAAGGATTGCATAGAAAAAGAGGTTGTCATGAAATCTTGAACAAGGCTGAAGTTGAATTTCCCTTGGAGGAATTGGGAACCCGTGGGGTTGAGTCATAGTGTTTGTTGGGAGTTTTTTTCCTTTGGTATATTGTGATTTGTTTGAGCTTGATTTATGCATTTTGATTCCATCTGGTGAAGGCATTGCCACTTTGTTTATGGTGTCATGTTGTTATTGGTTTTCATGGTTTTATTCTTGTTATATTTATTTTTCTTGCCTTTTATGTTTTGAGGGTCTTGGGATTTGGTTGGGAAAGAGGAAATTTAATGGGGCTTAGGACAAGTTGAATGAAACCCATCAAGTAATGTAAGACCCAGATGAAGCTCGGTAAATGAGTAAAAGGAAGCTAAAGGCAAGAGTATGATAGTCGGTTGGATTGGTTAGTTCCACTAGGGTAAATAGACGGTAGCAGGAAAATCATGAGAAAGGTCACATGAAAGGTAAAGTGAATGGATGTGAGGCATTCGATGCCTTGGCTATGCTGGGAACGATTTTTCTCAATGTTGTCCACATTGTGCCCGCATAAAAGGAGTTCTCTTAACCTTGACCTTATGGTATCTGGTAATTATGTTGTGATCATGATTGTGTTGGTGTCTATATATGTATGTATGTATGTCATGTATGACACGGTCATCATGGATCATGTTTGTTTTTATGCTAATGTTTATATGTACATTTGTATGTATATATGTCGTTGCCTGACAGGATCATGATTGTTTTATGCTAATGTTTATATATATATATATGTCATTATCTGACAGGGTTTTCAGGGATCATTCTTGTGGAGGAATGATTGTTTATGCAGGTGAATGGCATGAAATAGGTTCCTAGTCTTATGAGGAATCAAGTGGGAAGAGTAGCCTCAACAAATTATGACGTCAATATCATGTCGGTATGAGTTGATATTATGTGTTTCTATTATGCTTATGTTTACGTTATGGATAGGTAATGCTAAGAGATACATTAGTGGAATGAAAATAGCATGATTTACAGCATGCTAGGATAAGCATGGATAGCGGAGACACTCTAGAAGCAAGGTTGCTTGGTAGAGAGTGTGTGGTTTTGGATGTGTAGTGATATTTTTGTGTATATGTTGTGCATATTGTATATTCAATGATTGTACCTATGGTGTTGTGTGGCCGTTGTATATATGGTGTTTTGTGCATATTGCATATGTAGTGTTGGGTATAGATGGTGTTATGTACATGTAAGATATGTGGTGTTGTGTACATATTCTATTGTGAGCATGGTGGATATGAGGTGTTGTGCGCATGTTGGATATGTAGTATTGTGTACATATGGTGTTATGTAAATGTTGTGTATGCAATGTTATATATATATGGTGTTGTGTGCATGTTGTACCTGTGGTGCTATGTACATATGATGTTGTGTGTATGATTGTACATGTGTTGTTGTGTGCAGGTGGTGTTGTGTACATGTTGTACATGTGGTGTTGTGTGCAGGTGGTGTTGTGTACATGTCACACATATGGCGATGTGTACATGTGGTGTCATGTACATGTCATGCATGTTGGTGAGCACCAATATTGCAGCAATAATGTTGCAACTCCTGGGCTTCCTACTTTACTTTTATCAACCCGGTAGTTCGTAACAAACTTGGAAGCGACGGTGTTGTATGCATAAGTACTAGTTCTTACTGCTGGTTGTCACTTGGTCAGCTAGCGCAAGATCACTAGGAGCTCAAGCCAACTTCTATGGATTTCGGAAGAAGCTCTATATGTGATGAAAGAAAGGAAAGCTTACTCTACAGAGGCTACTCTACTTGCAGAAAGGAAAAAAAGACTAAAATGTAAAATAAACCTAGCAAACCCTACTTTAACCAACTAATCCTACTTTTGCAGAAAGAGAGATGAAAAACCATGAAATGAATGCCATTACCTACTCAGGAAGTAAACAACATCTACTCAAGCTATTTCTAGAAGTGAATGAACAAAAAACATCTTTTTGGAATTTATGTATTTTTATGTGAAATCGCCATGTATGTAATTTATTTGATTGTGAATGTGGCAGCGATTAGGTGGTGATGGAGGGCGGTTTTGGGACTTAAGAAGATGTAGGATGGTGTGGATGGGTCCCAGGACGTCTCAAGTGGCCTTCTGGAGGCTTTTTCCGCAATTGGAATTCAAAAAGAAGCCTACAGGAAAATCTACAGGAGGTTGCAGGGGATCTACAGGAGGTCTATAGGAGGATGCCGAGAGTAATTTTGAAGGTGTTGAAGGTGTGAGAGTGGGTGGAAAGGGTAGATGAAGGCTGGGATGATGTTTTAAGGTGCCTAGGGGTCACCAAGGATTATTAGGATAGGGAGAGATGGTTGGATTTGTTCAAGGAAAGAGAGGAAAATCTATGGAAAAGTGCAGAAAACTAAGGCAGATTTGTGGTGAACTTTGGGCGACCTGTAAGGCATAGATCAGGGAGAGAACGTGATGGCTGGTAGGTAGACTTTCTATGAGAAGAGATTTGCTGCAAAAGGACCTGAAAATCAAACAAGGAGATCAAGCAAGCAAGAGAACTAAGTACATCAAAAAATAGAATTTTGCATCATGCTAAACTAGATTATGAGCTATGGAAAGAAATGCTGAAGAAATGCTATAATGAGAGAAAGCATGGAAGGAAACTTATTGCAAGCAAAAAATGAGCATGGTGAAAGAGATCTAAAGCAACGCATTAACCTTCTAACAAACTGCAACACTAGAAATCCTATGGAGAAGACAAATTTGTGTTTTTGTGGCAGCAGGAGGGTCTTGGCTTTAGTTCATGGTCCTAAAGGGAGGAAAGGAGGCCAAGGCTCTGTTAATGGCCTTTTTGTATCTTCTTTCTATCCCTGTTCAACTTGCTATAGAAAAATCAAATCCAAACAACCTTCTAAATCACCAAAAGTAACCTATTTTTAACCAAGAAAGAAATTTATCTAACAGCAACTAATTCATAAAATGAAACAAAGCATAGAAATACAAACAAAAGGAGCTTGGCTGCTTGGATTGGGCCCTAACCCAAGAGCTTCAGCCCTGTAAGGTAACTCAGTGCTAGCTCAAAAAGGATCTCATCTTTATTATCAAAATAATAATAGGATTACATGAAACTATCAACAAAAGTAAGCTCGAAGTTGAGCAAAGAAAAGTTGCAACAAAATTTCGAAAATTTGACTAACTTCCTAATGAGGCCCTAGGCCTTTCTACTTATATAGCTGAAGCTCCCAACAGCTTCCTTAAAATCAGGGAGGCTTGGCTCCCAAAACTCGCGATAAATATAAGTTATCCTCCACTTGTTCGGCTACCTCCAAGTGCATTGATTTGGTTGTTTGTGCTCTGAGCTGCATGAAGGAAAATTTGAAGTGGAGAGTCATAAATGAGGGGGATACCCTCCTATAAATTGTCTCCTTTGTCCACTTCAAATTATTACTGCCAATTATCCATTAAATCTTTGACGTTTTCTTCAAAATCCAACAAAAATCTGCGTTAAACACATATTAGACTCCATGGGAACATAACCAACCCAACTCACTCCATAAGCATAAATGTAATAAAAAAACATGAAATAAGCTAAGAGAATGGTTGATTAAACTATGTTAGGAGGAAAAATGAGCCCATAAAATTACCCATTTATGGGGCTCATCATCATCCCCCTACTGAAGGTGTCACTGATCCTCTGAGCAACTTAGTCCATCTCCTCATCTTTGATGGCCCTGATGGCCTCCCTGACATCCCACGCTTCTGATGTGAGGTCCTCTTCTCTGTCATGGAATCCTTCTTTTTTGTTCAGCTCTTCCCATTCTTGTTGCTTTTCTTCCTCTTTTCTACCTTCTAGCATGCTTAGCAGCAGTGGGGGACTCAATTTGAGGCCAATCCAATTGACCTTCAAATTCTGCATAAAGTGCTTGTACAGTGGCACTCTCCTTAATGCTTCTTTCATCCTTGTTGGGGAGTGATACTCCCTGATCTGCAAATTGTGTGGTAGGTTGTTCCACCTCCTCATACAAGCATGAACACAATCATCCCCAAGTAACCTTTCCATGTCCTCAAAATGTGCAATGGCCTAAGCCTGATCATTGATATACTTAAGGGAAATTTGGGGATTATTTGCAAGTAGCTGGTGTGTGCTGATGAGAGCCATGGGATCTAATGGCTCAGCTTTGATCATTAGGGGATCATTCTGCTCCTTTATCATCAACTTCCTTATCTCTGTTGCCCTCAATTCCTCATGATTCATCCATGACGCCATGGCCATTATTTGTAGGTCCCCTAGCCTAGCATTCGAGTCCCACACATTCATGTTTGTGAGGGCCATGTTATGCAAATAGAATTTTGTTATTTTTGCCTTGTCTTCTTATGAACTTTGGTCACATACATCCATAAATTGTCTGTAATCTTGGAAAGGTATTGTGCCTCTGTATGCCAAATTCTTTATCTGAAACTGCAGCCATTGGTCCTTGAGGTATAATCCATATGATTTTGTTGGTGTTCTGCATTACACTGCCTCCATGGACTAGTTGGTCGTGCATGCCAATTGTGTCTCTTTTCCTTGCGGCTATCTTTTTAGCAATTCATTTTCTGTTTGCAGGTGAGTTCTTATGATTGCTTCTCTATGTCTGACAGCACTTAGTTCTCTACCCATTTCTCTAAGTTGATTCTCCATATGGCCAATATCCTCAAGTCCCTTGGATTTGGCGATTTGCATCCACCTGTGGCTTCTTATTCTTTCTTTCTCCAACTCAAAGAAAAGTGGGATTGCAAATTTCTATGGAATGATTCTTCCCTTCTCAAGAATATTATAGTAAGAGCCCAAAACAGGCTGGGGGTCAGGTTCTTGAGCTTTTTTTGCTTCCTCCTTCCCCTGTGACTATCCTTCTAGTATTTTTTCAAGTTTTTCGGTCTCCTGTAGTTTTGATAAGGTCTCCTGTAGAACAATCTGTGCCTCCTGTAGGACTGTTTTTGAGTCCTGTAGTTCTACTTTGTCCTTTCATGTGGGAGATCTAGGAGTCCCCCTTTCATAAGTGATAGGTGCCTTGGAAGGGGATTCCTTCCGTTGGGCAGAGGGTGAATCTTCAATAACAATGGGCACTTTAGAAGAAGGTTGGGGTTTCCTTTGTTTGATCATTGTGCTCTTCCTAGCCCTAAAATACATTGAGGCCTGCCTCTTCCTCTTTGGTTTTGGTTTAATTGGGGTGTTGAAGGCAGTGAGTACAGCTGTTGCCTCTCTTTCTAGGGTCTCAACAGACACCTCTGTCTTTTCTGCCCCTTTTTCTCCTCCTTCTGTCTTTTTCCCTGTCTTTGTTGGTTTTGTTTCCTCCTATTTTGTTTTGGTTTCTTCCTCCTCTGTTTTGGTTTCTTCCTTCTTCCCTTCTTGTTCCTTGGTTTCTTCCCCTTTTCCCCCTTGCTTCTCTTCCTCCTCACTAACAAAAAGACTAAGATCATATTTGAGGGCCTTTATGTCATCTTCTGCGGTCATGATTCGAAAAATTTCCCATGCTATGGGGATTGTGAAGGTATGGAGGGATTCTTCCACTAACATTTTAATTAACCCATGGTGAGCCTTCTGATCTAGACCTCCTGCCTTCAACTTATTGCTGGAGTGTATGAGGGACTGCAGGAAAAAATAGGGGATGTTAAGTTTCTGGGGTGTTGGAGTGTCCATGCCATATCCCAGCTCATGGAGGAGTCTAAAATGGTAGCCATAGACTATGCTATACCTCCCTTCACAAGAAATATATTTGATGATTTGGTAACTAAATTCATCCCAAGGGTAGAGTATGCTTGTCCTTCTAATGCCATTTTTGTCTTCTACAGGGTGTTCATTGTTTTGGAAGAAGTTTTTCTTTGCAGACTATCCAATTAGCTTTTCATCTTTGCTCCAAGGTAATCCAAGAGGAAGGGTGGTAACCTACTGATAAATTATGGGGTGATTTCCATGGAGATACCTATAAAAGTAACAGTGGCATGGGTCCTTGAGTGAGGGAATAAAGAAAGGGCAAACTCTTGAACCACTTCTTCATTAAACCCTCGGAATTTCTCAAAAAATGGCATCCAATTTGCTATGGTGAATATGGCTACTACTTGGGTGTGTTCATGGAGCCTGGTTGGATTTGTGGGCTCCTTCCTCATGAATCCCCCTATCATTGTGCTTATACCCCTTTTGAACACCAAATGATGGAGACAAGAATTTTGTAGAAAACAGGAAAACAGGGAAAAACTGTGTTTTTTTAAGAAAACAAACAAATTTTTTTATGTAATTCCTCTTCTTATATGGACTCAATTCCTCCTTAAAATTATATCATTCCTTGCACTTATTGATAATCAAGGTGGGTATGCACAGAACCTACCTCCTCAAGCTAGAAATCGAGCAAAAAACCCTGTGTTTTCTCCTTAAAAACAACTTACTGCCCCTCCTATAGAACTGCCTGTAGGTGCTCCTGTAGAACCTGTAAGTGCTCCTGTAGAGCACTGATAGCAGGAGGATGGACAAAAGCAATGGAGAAAAATGGTTTCGAGGTTGTGGTGGTGACAAAGAGCTTGCTGCAGCTAAGTGGACGAGGATGAAATGAAGGAAAAGGTGGTGAAGGAGTTTCGAGGAGGAGTACTTATTTCTTCTTTTAGATATTTCTGGTGAGGGTGTGAGCTGGAAAAAGATGTACGTTGCCATATTTGGACTATTAGTCCCCACTCACCTTGTCATCATGCTTTCTTCCCGCAATCACCTCCCATTATTGCATCAGAGTTTGTAAACATTCCATTATCTGTCCTTGGGATTTTTCTTTGAGTTTGACTACATGCACGTGTGGTGGCAACTCCGGATGAGTGTAGTCAACTGGATGAGGGTGGCCAGTTAACTGGCCACCTTTTCTCATTCAACCCTAACCATCTCATTCACTTATGCATATTTTTCAATTACACTAATGCAACAGAGGAGGGGGTTAGTCACTTACCTGTGAGTTGAATGTATGTGCTATGAGGCATTTTGGCTCCTTTTGTTGTTGCATGCTTGTATTTCCTTTGTTGCATGCCTGTATTTCCTTTACTGCATGCTTTATGCTTCCTGGTGTGTGGTTGGTTGTTTTGTGCAGGTATCCTCTGGCTGGATCTAGCTTCAGATGTCTCCTTCAATCCCATGGTCGCACTTCTTTTGCTGTTGTGGCTTGATTTTAATGGGATCAGCTACTACAGGAATTCCTACAGGAGCTCCTGTAGTTGCTTCTCCCTTTAAAATTTTAGCTGATTTTTGTGCTAGGAGTGATGAGGATGATGCTATAGATGTTGATGGATATGGAGAGGTACTTGGTAAGCTTCATGTGAGATTTGAGGTGCTGCTCCCTTTGTTTTTTGTTTTTTTCTAAAAATTGGTTTATGTATTTTTTTCGATAGGAAGGAAAAAATACGATGATGATGAGGTGGTGCAGATGTGGGATGGATGGCAAGGAGAGTGGATATCTATAGGAGGGTCTACATGCTCTTCATGAAACTTCCTAGCCCTTCAAACTGCTTTTTGGAACCATTTCTGGTTCTCTGTGATTTCTATAGGAGCCTCATGTAGAAAACACAGGGCCTCCTGTAGAACACACAGTCTCCGAAAAAAGCACAGTGGGGTGGAAGAAAGGTCACAAATGATGGAGAAGAGTGTGGAGGAGATGAAATAGGCTTTGTGGCATCTTCCCTTGCTCCCTGTGGTTCTCCCACAACCTGCAATGCACATTAAAATTCAATTTTCTTTTTCTTCTTTTCTCTGTTTTTTTTTTTTTTTTTTAAAGGACAACTAAGGTGCCTCAAGGAGGTTTTCACCCTGATTGCCTACCCTGGGTGCCTCCAAGGGAGGTTTTCACCCAGGGATCTTATTCTCTTTTTTCTCCTTTTTTTTTTCTTTTTTTTTTTGCATTACTAAGCTGCCTCAGAAGAGGTTTTCAACCCAAAGATGGGACTCAAGCGCCTCATGGAGGTTTTCACTTGAGTCCTTATTATTTTTTCCTTTTTTCTCTATTTCTTCAATGTGTGGAGGTTGACACATGCCCCACTACCATCACTATTTTATTCAGATCTTCAATGAACTCTTGCTTGGAGATGGGCTTCTTGTAAATTTTCAACCTATGTCCATTGACAAGCATGGGGATGACTTCCTCATCAATGGTTCTAATCAAAACTGAACCATTGTCATTGCATATTCCATAGTGTATGGTCCCAACCATCTTGTCTTGAGATTGTCTATGAAGTTTTTATACCTTGAATCATAGAGCAGTGCCCAATCTCCCTCTTGGAATTGCTTCTCCTTGATATTTGTATCATGCCATATCTTCCTCTGAAGCTGAAATACCTTTGTGTGGAGGAGGTCCTGTAATCTTTGTTCATCCAATCCATTGAGCTGGAGTAGTCTTTCCTTCTATGCATGGTCGAGGTCTAGGTCTAGCTGAGCTGCCATCCTTAGTGTATTGTATTCAAATTCTATTGACAACAAAGCCTTCTTCCCATAAACTAGTTCATAGGGTGTGAACCCTGTGGTCGTCTTCCATGTTGTGTTGTAGGCCCAGGTGGCCTCAACTAATCGGTTTGCCAATATTTTCTGCTGATGCTCACTACCTTGGTCAAAATTCCTTCCAAAGCTCTATTAGTGACTTCCACCTGCCCACTGGCTTGTGGATGGTAAGGGGTGGAAGTCTTGTGCTTGATTTTATAATGTGTGACCAAGTCTTCAATCAAATTGGAAGTGAACTGACTACCTTGATCTGTGACTAATTCTCTTGGAAACCCGAACTTGTAGAATATGTTTTCTCTCAAAAACTCAACTACTTTTTCCTCTGTTATTGCTTTGATTACTTTTGTTTATGCCCACTTTTTTAGGTAATCGGTGCACACAATGATGTATTGCTTCTGTTTTGAAGGAGGGTTGATAAGACCTACAAAGTCCATGCCCCACTTCTCAAATGGTTCAAAGGTCACTTGACATTGCATAGGCATCTCATCCTTTGGAGTAGTTTTCCCCATCCTTTGACACCGATCACATTGGCTGGTGTATCTCCTCACATCTTGATGAAGAGTGGGCTAATAGTAGCCTGCTTGCAATATCGTAAAGGCAGTCCTCTTTGCTGCAAAATGGCCTCCACAAGGCCCATCATGACAGGTCAAGAGAATGTCAAAAACTTCCTCCTCCCTAACACATCTTCTCAAGATCTGATCTGGGCCAATTTTGAAGAGATTGCCCCCAATCCAGGTGAAAGGGGTGCTTTTTCTCAAGATCTTGCTCTTCTCCTTTGAGGACAGGTGTGCTGGAAACTGTGCTGAAACTAAGTAGTTTGTTATATCAGCAAACCATGGAGAGAGTATTGAGATAGAAAACAGGCAAATTTACTCTAGACAAAAAGTCAGCAACAAAATTTTCTTTACCAGGCTTATCAACAATGGTTAAATCAAATTGCTGCAGTAAAAGCAGCCATCTAATAATGCAAGCATTTACATTTGATTTGTTCATTAAATATCTAATTGCATCATGATCAGTGTGCACAAAGGTTTTATAGCCTATGATATAATGTCTGAATTTGTTTAAGGAATGCACTGCAACTAGGAGTTCCTTCTCAGTCACCCTATAGTTTAACTCTACCTTTGACAAATTTTTGCTTATAAAGTATATGGCATAAGGTAACGTTTCATCAATTTGTCCTAAGGCTACTCCTATTGCTTTGTTCGAGGCATCTGTGTGAATGTGGAAAGGTAGGGCCCAGTTTGGGCCTCTCAAAATTGAGGCAATCACAAGTTTGCTTTTGAAGGTATCTAGGGCTTCTTGACAGTTTTCGAACCATATGAACTCGACATATTTTCCTAAAATACCAACAATGGAGAGGCTAACTTACTGAAATCTCTAATGAATTTTCTGTAATATCCAGTTAAGCCTAGGAAACTTCTGACATCTCTCACCTTTTGAGGAGGTGGGACCCTTTGGATGATGGAAACTTTGTTGGGGTCCACCTACAGTCCTTGTTGAGATATTGCATGACCTAGCACGGTCCCTTCAGTCATAAAAAATTCACAATTTTCCAGACTGAGGGACAAGTTCATTTCAATACACTTGTCCAATACTTTTCCTATGTTAGATAAAGCTTCCTGAAAGTTAGAACCATAACGAGTGAAATCATCTACATTTCCACTGCATCATGAACCAGTTCAGAAAATATACTCAATACTGCTCTCTAGAAAGTGGCTGGAGCATTGCACAAACCAAAGGGAAGGACCCGATATGCAAAGGTACCCCAAGGACAAGTGAAAGTGGTCTTATCTTGGTCTTCTGGGCTGATTTGAATCTAATTGTACCCGCTAAACCCATCTAGGAAGGAGAAAAACTTTTTCCCTGCTAGACCATCTAACACTTGATCTATGAAAGGCAAAGAAAAATGGTCCTTTTTAGTGGCTTTGTTCAATCCCCGATAATCGACACAAATTCTCCACTTACCATTTTTCTTTGGCACTAGCACCAAAGGAGAGACCCATTCACTGTCATAGATTAGGTAGATGAATCCTGAATCAAGTAATTTTTGAAATTCTTCCTTAACAGTGTCCTTAAGGGCTGGATTCATCCTCCTTTGAGGCTACCTGACTAGTTTGCAATTTTCCTTAATGTATATATGATGAGTACATACTGAATGGTGCACTCCCTTCATCTCCTTATAACTCTAGGCAAAGGCATCTAAATGTTTTCTCAATAAGCTACACAGCTCCTTCTCCTAGGAAGTGGATAGGAATGGATTGATTTTGAAGGTTCTGTCTGGGCCAAACTCTATGTTCTTAACACGGAGATAGGTTGGGTCAACCACACAAAGATCATTTAAGGGATTGTTTTGGGTTTCTTTCACTATGTCCTCTAATGGCAAGGGACTAGGGGTGGATTCTGAATTAAATTCTCAATGATATCATCCTCATCTTACGGTTCCCCCCCATGGTAGTTTCTAATGTACAAAGTGGTGCAGAATAGACTTCATCCTCATCCTCCTCCTCCAACTAGAGAGGTAGATCATTTTCTAGCAAGGGTTGGGCAGGAGGGTAGAGGACTAATTGTTTGGACATATGCCCATTCTTGATGGTCATGTTCCCAGCTC